>JAFMSR010000001.1:22999054-23156554 GCA_022818135.1 Saxidomus purpurata | reverse complement strand
ATTCTGTTCACAGACGGCTCAGATCGTTGTCAGCAGTCCGAAGATTCTGTCAGGGAAATCGTGAAAACTCAACAATTTAATAATGTCTCATTTAACTTGATGCAAGTGTAAGTAGTTATTTAATTAATATTTAATATCTGATTAATTGTGTCTTTCAAACGGACAAACCAGTGTAATTGTGTTTAGGGGAAAGGTCGTATTTAATGTTGTTAGAACTTGTAACCTGACCCTTTCTCCATATATTTTTTTGTCATATGGTGTTTTTTCTTTATTATTGTCACTAACATTGTTAATAAGATATGTTTAAACTAAACAAAGTATGCAAACTGCAAAGTTAAATGTAAAATAAATGAAAAGCATAACATGTATGAAACACCGTTTTGGTCTTGCATCTCCACTGGCATTCACTTAGTTATGCCAGGTTATAAGCTCACCTGGCACCAAAGGGAGCTTTTAGGATCGCTCACTATCAAGCATACGTATTCTTGCATATCGAATCGGCATTTCCAGTGATTTTGCCCATGCCGGAAAAAACAGTCAGGCACCCCTCCTATGCCAGACGACCCTCGTGAATTACTTATTAGGTAATGTTATAAACAATGTGACGTCACTTTCCCAAACACAACGTCAGAAAATTGTTTGTTTTTTATGGTATTTCATCATTTTGATAAGTTTACATTTAGAATTCTACTTTAAAGTGCAAGACAATATGCAAGAAAAAGTTTCCATCATGAGACATTTGACTCAGATGGAAATATCCGTCACCTCGGGTCAATGTTTTGCGGGAACTCAGCAGAGCCTCTTTCCGGCCAAAACAGTGACCCTCGGTGACGGATACTTCGATCTGAACCTCGTGCTCATGAAAGAAACCTTTAGTACGTCATCCGTTCCTATTTTTAACGACATCTCCACTATTTAAAAACCATGGCCAATTGTGATGAAACTTGGCAGGGATGTTCCTTGCATGAAGCCCTGTCATAGTTGTTCACATACTGGTAATTCCATTCCATGCACAACTCTGGTTGCAATGGTAATGGAATAGAAAAACTTGAAAGAACAAGAAGGCCCAGGACCCAGTTGTTCGAAACTTGAATCAACGATTTAGCTAAAGTTGATTAACTAAAAAGGTTACATCTCTTTAGTTTAAAAGACTTCTTAAAACAAATGTTTGAACTGAAAAGAATGAGGACTTAGAAATCTACACAGCAAATTCTTTTCAATCAAAAGTTAATCAATAGTTAGCTTAACAGCTGGTTAAAATTTCAACAACGGGGTCCAGAGCTAAGATATTTGCATTGGATAGTGGACCTCGACTGAGATTCAAATTATAACCCACGGGTCAAAATTGATCTTGCATGGAGGTCACTTAATAAGAACTTGCCTTATACAAATAGAAAACTCATAAAGGGTCATTTATTTTCATTTTATTTATATATACAATGTGTCCTCGTAGGTCCTTGTGTCGTTACTGTAAGCATTTATATCCCTATCACTAACGTTCTTGAAATTATTAGAACAAACCAAACATTTGCTTGCAATTTAAATCTTTGATTGCATCAATCTGTTAATTTATAGCGGCAAAGAATCCTGTACAAGTCCACCACGTGTAGCAGTTCAGCAGCATGTCAACAAATGTCAGCCATTTTGTATGCGTTCCTTGAATCGTTACTACACACTAACTGATGATGAAACATCAAGTGAACAAGTCCAATATTATATTAGGCGCTTATAAAAAAATTATGGGCTTATGTGACTAGTGTTTGAAATATTTAAATATATTAAAACTGTAAAAAAATCGTAAATTAATGAAGCTTTCTGGACAAGCATGCAATGTTCCTTTGTTTGTATGCATTTGCAAGTGATTTAACTGAATACTGCGTTTTTGCCGGATAAAAAGAAAAAAAAATCCAAATCAGATCACATAGGACCAGAAACTAACATTTTGCTGTCTAGTAAAAAAATCCCACGGCCTCGCGCACATGCGCGAAATTTCACAAAATTATATAAAAAAAAATATGGCGCCGATCAAAAGACGGTTATATATTTCCATTGGATATTTAAGGGAGTTAACAATGTAAGTAGGTCTTTGAAGCAGTATATGAGCTTGATGTAGACAAAATTGTCTAAAATATGTTTCTTTCTTGACTTGCAGGCCGGACGATGCCAGTGTAGGATTTAGAGTGCTCCAGCAGTATGCAAGAATACCAGTGGTTCCACATCTCTCTGTTGTTAAGTTCCAGAAGGTAGTATTGAAATACATTATGAGACTTCATTACACAAGTAATTTGTTCACTAAACAATATAGCACTAAGGCCCTTGAGTTCAGAAAGTAGCGGCCCTTGAGTTCATGAAGTTACGGCCCCTAAGATAATGAAAAGAATTGGTTGTTTTGCTGATTTTATGGCATTAAATTCTGTTGTGTATTCCATTTTGGGGCAGGGTTTAATTACATATTGACTAATTCTTTTATACACAACAAGGGACATGTTACGGGAATACCCATGGCTGGTGGCGTCCACACTTTGTCTGCTCTCTAAGTCGAACAGTTTGCATCCGATCTTGACCAAACTTGATCAAAATGTATATCGGTATATTGTCTCAGCCAAGTTTGATAACCAGCCAAATCACCCAAGGCACTTTTAGATTGTGGCCCTTGAATTACCAAAAAATTATGAAATTAGCCTTCTCAGCTCTATAGTTCAAACAGGTGAATTAGCCTTGTCTGCCCTATAGTTCTAGCAGGTTTTACAAAACAAATGAACTGCCAGATACTGAGTTATACCTCCTTGATAGGGGTATTTTGTGACAGTTTGGCACTCTTGTTTGATTTTCCAGAGTTATTGCCCTTGAAATTCTGATATGTTATGTGAAAATAATTAGGATACTTCCTTTGATTAAGTTTAATGTTAAGATATGGAAATGAAGCATACATTAAAGATATCTCGGATCAGGAGTGTGCATTAGATCATGTATGTGGTGTTTCATATGTCAGCAATGAAGCTGGAAAGATTATGTTGGCTCAAGATGGTTTCTTTGGAACATTTATCAAATGCTTTAAGTGTTGACAATGCCATGCAGGTAGTTGAATAGGATCAAAATTATTGGCTTTGTTCTGGAAATGAGGAAAGTAAAGAAGTTATACCAGAGCTAACCTTCACATTCAGTTCACTTTTTCTTTATACCAAACTGATTTAACATGTCATTTGCATGTATAGAGCTTGTTTTGATATAATTTTATTCTTTTTCTGCATTAGGGAGAAGTATTCAGTTTTGTTACTGGATACTTGGATAAGGAAAGTGTAACAACATGGCTGTCCAGTGTTGTTGAAGGATCTGAAGAACCATCATGTAAGTTTAGTTAATACTTTTTTATTATATTGATTGCGAAACAAGTTCTTACAACTTATGTTAATTGCTCTCGAGACTCATCCTAGATGGAATCAACCTCGAAGAGAGAGAGGCAATGTGAAATTATTTGTGTCTTGCCTAAGGACACTAACGACATGGCGATGGTAGGGATGAAACCCGGGGCCCCTTGATCCTGAACTGCGTAACCAAGGTTATAAGTAGATCTGTGGAAATGTCTATGTAAGTTTTAAAGTTTTTGTCAGGTTAGGAATTGGTTTTCCAGTCTTGATGAGATGTGTACATTACTCTATATACAATGTAGTTATAAATGAAACAAAGCCACCTACAGGATTTACAAAACAATGCAGTACCGGTAAGTAAGGTAACTAACACTAAATGAAGTAAATCACTGGAGATCTTTTAAAACTGGACAATTACCTACTATAGATTATGCACTGTATCATGTTGTATTGTACATGACAGTTTGTCTGTAGGCCATTTGATAATTTTGTGGAAAATAGTTATCAGAGGTTAAGGTGTCTGCGGCTCATCATGGAGGTTGCGGGTTCGAGCCCCACCAAGGATACGACCGTACCTCCTCATATGACACCAGTACTGGTTTTTCCAGGAGGCGGACTCGAGAGTGACTCGATAAGCTCAAAGCTTTCTTCACAATCGAGCTAAAATAAATTAGTATAAACTATAAATATTAATGGTTGTCAGAATTTTGCTTTCATATCTTTTGTTAACAATATTTATTCTGGTGCATTGGCTTTGTATTATTGACACAATGTTAGACCTTTACCAACAAATGTCCAGTAGTGATACATGTATACTCAAAATTTGGTGATACCGGGTATCAGGATTTTTAAACAAATCTTCTTGTGTTTTGATTTTGTCAGTGGATGCAGAGAATAGGGTATTTTTCATCTATAATTTTTGTAATGTGCAGTCCCTTTGGATTAGGCAGAGTTATTGCCCTTTAGATTGCTACAAAAATGCATAAAAGGGATTTTGAAGCATACCAATTTGTTTTTATATCTGCTGCAATAACATTTCCCACAAAATAACTCTTAATTTAATTTCAAATTAAGAATACTTGAATATTTTACTATTTTATGCCAAACTACGTTTTTAGCTTAAAGTGCCAGGGTGAGCTATTGGGATCTCTCACCATTTGTCATAAGTCTGTTCACAATTTCCTTCAAACAACATCTCAGACAAGTTCAGATTTTGATTATCAAAGTTGCAATTTCAGCTAAATTGAAAGATGGGGAATGGAAACCAAAGAGTAAAGGATACGAGTTTTTGAAAATAATTGACTGGGAGGCTAAGAATAGGAAGGAAGAGAAACCAAGATCGGATATGCGAGATGATGTACCTGAAGGTAAGCAAATGAAAGAAAGTCACATAAATGGAAAATAGAAGTAGAAATAAATGACATCATTATGAAAATGAACTCTGCTGAAGTGAGAAATTTTTCAGTAGGGAAATAGTACTGGTCTGTCCCAGGAACGATGGTTAGGTAAACTACCCACCTGTCAGTTACTGATACATCAGAAATAGAAAATTAAGAAAATGATAGAATGTTTCAAAATACTAGTAAGTTATTTAATTTCAAGACCAGTATTTTTTTCATAACTTTTGTACTGGTTATTTGAGCATGTTATAAACAGTGATTTGTTTTGTTACCAGACCATGCACCCAAAAATTCTGATCCTAATATGGATCAGTCAGAAGAGAACATTGAAAACAAGGAAAGCATGGAAGAGGAAGATGACACAGGAACCAGGAAGGATTTGTTTGCTCTGAGAGACTCCAGACTGTATCACCAGGCACCAGGTAGGAGTCATCTCCATGGAGACAGGAAGGAGAAGGGAAGTAACTCTGGAGATGAAAGTTATAGCAGTGGTGATGATAATGTGAAGGAAGTTTCAGCTGGGCAAATAGAGGATGAATCAATCAAGAAACAAAAAAAACATGACCCTTCTGAACTATGAGTTTGATTTACATATATAGATGTTTTGTGTAAAATTATTAAGTAACTTTTTTTTTTAAGTTCTATTTTTACATATCTTTGTTTTACAGTATACATTGTATTTTAGAAAATAGCATAATGTTTTTCTTTGAAAATCAAATACAGTAATGAATTTGTATATATATGTAATTTAACCCAGCACTCTGCAGATTTGGTCAAAGAACTGCTGATACATTCTCTAGGCCTGGTGCAATATCCAGTAAAAATCAAAGAACAATGCACAAATTACCTGTTAGTTGCTGTAGGTCTTTATAGTACTAAAGAACTGGTCATATTAGACACTATTAACAATATATTAAAGTTGGGATTACTTTGTGATCTATATTTTTTACTTAATGTTTTTGCATGATAATGGTTTTCAATCAAAAGGCCAGCAATTTGACCGCAGTTTATGCTGTTTGGCTCTCACTTTTTGATATAAAAATGTATCTTAGAAGTTCATAAAGAAATTGTTCAGATATTCTTTGGAGTTATAGCCCCTGTAGGGATCTAGTTACACATGCTTTGTTTTTTACTTCATGGTCATAGTTCAAGCTGTAAAAAAGGCATAGTCGTCAGGGTCTATGGTTAGTCCTGACAGACGACACACTCCCTTACTTGAAAATATGGATTTAGATATATGTATATGTGTATGTATCTCACAGTAAAACTTTTGACTCATACTTGATTGTTAGAATAGAATCTCCTGGTAAGATTTTATCTAGTAATTTGTGCATTGAATAGCAATTATCATTTATTATTAGAATTTACACTTTGTAAAGAATGTGTTAGTGACTTTACTAGATAGTTTCACTTGGATTGTGAATTTTGTGATTTGTTATCCATTTTGTTTCAACATTCCAGTAGAAAAATAGTAAATATAAAAGTCACTTCTATGTATAATGTGCCATATGTAAGTACATGAGTGAAGATAAGTTTTAATAGTAATTCCTGCTTGAATAATTCCAAAATCAAATTATTTATCATATTTTTTTAGTATTTTTAGCCGATGAAAGGGGGCACCTACTGCCGGCGTCGGCGTTGGCATCACACCTTGGTTAAGTTTTCGACCACCCCACTTTATTTCAAAAGTATTAGAGGTATGGCTTTGAAACTTACCATACTTGGTTACCATCATAACCTCCATCTACAGACAAGAGTACATAACTCTGTCAATGTTTTGACAGAATTATGGCCCTTTTTACTTAGAAAGTGTATCGAGCTTGGTTAAGTTTTTCGTACCACCTCACTTTATTTCAAAACCATTGGAGGTATTGCTTTGAAACTAACCATACTTGTTTACCATCATGACCTTCATCAACAGACAAGAGGACATAACTCTGTCAAGGTTTTTGACAGAATTAGCCCCTTTTGACTTAGAAAATACATTGAATATGGGTAAAATCCACTTATTGTCTTAACCCTTTTTTAATATTGCTTTGAAACTATTAATGCTATTTCACATCATTACCCCCATCTGTAAGCAAGAGAAGGTAACTCTGTCAGGGATTTGTTTTAAAAATTAAGGCCTTTTATCGACTTAGAATCTTGGTTAGTTTTTCGTACCAGTCCACTTTTTGACTGAACTGTTTGAGATATTAATTTGAAAAGTTGGAATACTTGTTTACCATCATGATTCCCAAACATGGGCAGGAGAAGGTAATTCTGTCAAGGATTTTATATGAATTATGGCCCTTTTTGACTTAGAAACTCAGTTAAAATTTTCATTCTTGTCCACTTGTTAACTTAACCATTTGAGATATTACTTTGAAAGTTGGAGCACTTATGTACCATCGTAAGACCTATCTGTAAGCAAAAGAAGATAACTCTGTGAAAAATTTTCTTGATTTGTACTTAGAAATTCCTAGTTAAAGTCTTGTGTGCCCTTAACTGTCAAAGTTTTGTTTTATTGGCAAGCACTAAAAAAGTCGAGCACGCTGTCCTACTGACAGCTCTTGTTAAGATGTAGGAATCCACTTTTATGTTTCTTACATTTTAATCCATTTATACATTTTTCTATCTTTCATGCTAGATTTCACTTGATCATTTAGTGAACAAAACTGTTTTTGTCCAAAATGCCAAAAATATCCTGTAAGGAAACTTTTCAGTTTATTTGAAAGGTGACCCATCCTGCTTAGACGATAATCTACAAGGTCAGTACCATTTGCAGTATTATCACAGAGGTGTATCTCAAACAAAAAAATTTAGTTTCTGAGCAGACGACAAATAAATACAACGTCATCTGATCATCTGCAAAACACCCCTAATCAAGGAAATAGATGTGCCCAAATTGGAAGTCAGAAGATCCCATTGTAAATATGTATCTTTGTATACACAAAAAATCACAATACAGAATCAAGACACATAACTCTGCCTTTTGCAAATCCTATTCCTCTAGACAATCTTGTATCAGATAATTGTTTGTTAGATTAATCACGATTGTCCCTCATTTTCAGCATCACTAAAGATGCTTAAAGGGACCAAGGATGATAACTCCTACTTGCTTATTTTACTGAATTATCCCCTGCCTCCTTCAAGTGGTCAATGACATTTTTCTTTGATACTGCTTGTTCTTTACTATATTTTTTTCTTTTTTGATGACTTTACACTGTTAAGACTTTTATATATATAATGTTTACCTTTGTTTTCTGTTATAAACACTGTCTGCTTCTATTAGTCTTGCGCTAATTTCTGCTATTCTAATATTAATTATACATACTTGTAAATGCTAAATGCTGGGTATTTGGTGAAATGTTTATTATGTTATAGTAAAAGAGACACTGATTGCTACAGATAATTCTCACTACGCCTTTTGCAACATTATCTGCTGTTGATAGTAGTCATTATCTGCTGTTGATAGTAGTCGTTCATCCATTTTAAAGGGTATTTGATACCAAACATGCATTTTGTTTATAATTTTTTATTCCGATCCTGGATAGGTTTGCTTACTCAACAGATGCTCCTGTGAAGTAGGAATTGAAGTACTGGTAAGGACAACCAGGAAGACTAGATATGTTAAATGCCTGTCTACCATCAAGTTAAATTATTGAAAGACGCATGTGAAACCCCGATCAAACAACCAGATGTGGTCTCTTTATTTTACATTAGCTCTAAATTTGCTATGTTTTTATTTTAGATAACTTACATTTATTATAACAAAGAAATAAAAAGCTACACATAATATATGTTTTGTCTTTTTAATACCCCAAGCATGATAATGATACAAGGGTGTAAGGTGTTGCCCCTGTCTGTGTTAGCAAGTTTGTGTTTGAAAAGGGCCAGAAATATCACTGGTCTATGTCGTCATTCATGGTTGGATATCAAATTAATTTCTGCAGTCACTATTGTTTGTATAGCAAAATAGACTAAGTTATGTTGTACATAATGACCTTCTACTTGGAGCGATGTGATTCTTCTGCTCCGCATATCACTTCCATTTGTTAGTGTCCAGTTCATAACGTGGAAATTTCCAAATAATGTGCTGTAATAACCAAGGTAAATATTTCATTTTACCAACTTACTAGTTGTGCATGAAATATGCAATAAGCTTTAGTGACTCTACAAACACAAATGACATTTTTCAAAGGACATAAACACAAGATTGCACATTATCAGTCTTGAGCCCAGTTGTGCATACTGTTCGCATTTTCTAATAGTTATTTTAAGAACAGTTGTGTCTAATTTTACCATGTCTGTGCTATTACTCCTATATCAGTCTGCATTTCATCCCAACCACAATTAAATTTGTTCAAATGGTACTTGTTGACGGAAAAACATGGCCACTAAAGCTAAAAATAGAAAAATCTTCTCCAAAACCACAAGGCCCTAGCTTTGGTATTTGTTACGTTTAGTGGGGTTGCCCAGTCACTTGCTTTACATGGAGTTCTATAGCAAAATCTTGTCTATAAGTACATGTATTGATATGGCAGAAATTAATACTGATTGCTGCATGGCAAGTTATATTGTTTACTGTAGAAAAGTGAATGTTGAACTATGCTGAATTTGCCAATTTAAGTTTTTTACCAGCTGCAGGTATCTTGCTCACTTTTATCATAGTACAGTTGCCTACTTATTTTCAAGGCCAAGACAAGGATTCCAACCAGTACAGTACAGTGACACTACTCTCCTTCAAGAAAAACTCCAAAAATTTGAGCAAATGATCTCTATCTAAGCAACTTCTCAACAACATACAGGTCTTGTATGTGACAGGTCTTGTATGTGACAGGGCTTGTATGTGACAGGGCTTGTATGTGACAGGGCTTGTATGTGACAGGGCTTGTATGTGACAGGGCTTGTATGTGACATGTGCAGTGCAGGATGACAAAACTGTTTAGAAGCATCAGGAGACTTTTAAGCCCCATCACAGAACAAAATAAGAGCTGTTCAGAATTTAAAAAATTCATGGGAGAGACAAGGATTCCAACATTCAGATAATCTTAGGGATAACTTTACATTTGTATTCCAAAACACAGGAGCAGGGCTGGTGTAGTACCTTGTTCTTTTTAGTAATGATTGCCAACAAATTTTTCCTGTTGCTTCATTGGAATACATTTTGTCACAAACAGGTTAAACCATCGCATTTTATCAAAGTTTCAATAACTGATACAGCAATCTTTTCATCAGGTGAATTTTAACATGATTTGGAGTTTAATGCAACACGATTTGGAAGCAACATGAAGATTTTAGCTGAACACGATGCAAGCAACATAAGGATATTTCTTTTCATCGGAATTTGTTGGAGCTGGAAGCAACAGGAGAATATTTAGAACATGATCCTTAAGAAATGGGTATTTCTGACCGAGCTGATGCAACATGATGAATTTAGAACACGATAATGGAAGCAACATGTGGATATTTAGCTGAACTCAGAGTCTTATTTCAGTCATGGAGTTCTCAAGACAAAAAACATTTACAGTGAAGCAGCTTGTCTTTACAGGGGATTCATCTCAGAAAATTGATAGATAAAGGTCAGTTTTCAATTAAAGATAAACACAACATCTTTTTACAATTTACTTGTTCATATTTAGTATTAAGTACAGATATATACACAGTTTACTGTATTGCACAGTTGGCTTGTAGCACAACATAGTCTTAAAAATGAAAATGAGGGATTCACCAGACCCGAAATAAAAAATTGCTTATAACAAAATGGAGAAAATGGGGGATATGTTTCTAGAATTGTAAAGCCGAATTGTTATACATGCACACTGCAGTACAAAGTATTATTTTTTGGTCTTAAAATAGTCTTGACAAAAATGTTTTAATCAAAATGAATCTAGAAAAAGAAAACTTAAAGTAAACAGGTCCTGAGATTATAAAACCTGTTAAAAAAACAGTCCAAATTTTGTCGCTTTTTTCTGTCGCTTTTGATTGGTCAATTTAGTTTACTTTTTTAGCCAATATTAGGTCAGAGATACCAGACTGGTCACAAAAAAAACTAACTTCATAAACAGCTTTATTTCACTTAAAGAAAATACTAATTCAGTGAATTGTATCAAATACATCATATTTCATTACAGGAGACAAAGTTACTGTATGCTGTAAGGAACTGTAACTTCTACAAAATGTTAAATCATAACGCATAAAGTTTTCCAAAATGAAAAAAATCTAGTTGCATATCTACCAATATAGCTAAATCAATAGTGAATAGACAGCCTAGAATTTCAACGTAGGTTATTCAGATTTTAACAAGGGAAAAGAAACGTTAGTAAGAAACATGCAAACACGAATAATCTACCATACCAGATTTTTCTGTACAGAGACTGTAAAATATTATGTTCACATAACTGAAAACAAATTCTGTGGAGTTTTGTACACAGCCTAGTTAGTTTACTCTTTACAGAAAATGTAGACTATTCACATAACAATTAAAATTTAGAGAAAAAAGGAATAGGATAATCAATAAAGAAAACGAAAAACAAACATTTAAGTAAATGCGTCATGTAAATATAAAGTACAAGAATTTCTTGCACACTCTACAAAATGCCATAAATTGGATCAATTCATCATAGTAGCACATAACACTGTATAGAAATCGTATAACCTTTTAAACTTACAGTAAAAATACCTTCAAAACTTTTCTTTTTAAAAGGTCCGACTTCTTTAACAGTGAATATTTGTTCTATTTTTATATCCCTTCAGTACCATTGGTGATTTACACTGAAACTAATTACAGCTCTTCGAGCAACTTGTATAACAAACATGTAATTTTCATAATTCATTTTGTCTTGTATCTACTTAAAGTAGCGTGTATAAAGAACCAAACTGGATTAGAAATACATATACTACAGTTGTAGCAGAGATTATCTAAAGGATATAAAATGTTAAGACGGGTAGAGAAATAAAAAATAAATTTACTACAAAAACATCTCGCTCCCTTAAACCAACACATAGAATTGTTTCGAAATTAAGAAACCAGTTTTATAGTTAAAACATGACACTGTCTCTGCATTATGAATTCTGTTCCATCACATTGACTTTGATATGTACGATAACAATAAATCACACATCTCCATTCAGCTGAACTTGTGGAATGACTCTCTGCGTAAGCTGCAATATACAAAACAGGCATCTTTATATAAAGAACTTTTGTTCCTTTTTATTTCATTCCTTTCTCTTCTATATTTCACTGGACATAAAGAAAGCAGATTTCAAACCATGGAAGGCTGATGCTGTCTTATATCTACTTTATATAACTCTACTAAGTTGAATATTCAAGATACAAGTTGAAAATTCAACAGAGTCAAGATACTAGTGAAATTCATCAAGTTGAATATTCATATGTTTGAAGTTTGTTAGTTGAAATTCACTTATAAGTTGAAAATTGGAAAAAAAAAATAAAAAAAAAAATATTATAATTTAAAAAATTAAGTTAATATTTTAGTTTTACTTATATCTTGAATTTTCAACTTATAAGTAAATTTCAACTTAGAAATAATTTTCAATAGTATCTTGAAATTCACTAGTTTGAATTTTCAACTTAATACTTGAAATCAACTATAATGAATATTCAACTTATTAAGTAATATTCAACTTATATCTGAAATTCAACTTATCTTTCACTACTATCTTGCATATACAACTAGTATCTTGAAATTCAACTAGCTCTTGAATTTTCAACTTAGTAAGTTTGAATTTTCAACTAGTATCTTGAATTCAACTTATATCTTGAATATTCAACAGTAATATTCAACATAGTATCTGAATATTCAACTTAGTAAGTTAATTTCAACTTAGACAAATCAACTACTACTTGAATTTTCACTTTATGTTGAAAAAATCGATTAAAAAACAAACAAAGTGGCACTATTGGGCTTCCGTACCTTTTCCTTCTTATTTCACTGGACATAAAGAAAGCAGATTTCAAACTATGGAAGGCTGATGCTGTCTTATCTCTTTTATATACTCTTGTAAAGGTTGAATTCATCTGTGTGAAGATTCAGTTTTGTAGTAAATTCATACTTTACAGGAAACTGGAGAAGTTAGTACATGTGATATTACATACATGTATGTAACAAGCTATAACAATCAATAACAGTGTTTGCAATGTATAATGGTATGTGTTTGCTGGTATTGTTTTATTATGCGTCATTGGTAAAACCTTGCACAATATTGTACAGTACATTTCCTAGCACCTTTGATTTCATGTTAACAAATGTAACAGAATAAATAGTGTTAAGTTTATCAGCTTAAAAACCACTTCATGAGTACAATAAATAAATGAGTACAATACATAACTGAAAATCGGACAGATGAGGGGGATCCTATTTACTAGTATTCAGTGTAATGTCTGTGAATTTAACTATGTTTACACAAGCCTAATCTCATTTTTATAACATCTCTTAACTCATTAAAACCAGTTCCATTTTGTGTGTTAAAATACCACTTTAAACGAGTTACAACAGAAACTGCACAACTCGTATAAATACTATGATTAAATATAACTTACTCCTAGAAGATTTCTGGGTATATACCCTTCCTTGTCTCCCTTTTTCACCCACCACCACTCTTTTTCATGTTCGTCCCCTTTTTTAACTACTGTAAATTTATCTCCAATGTTCAGGTCCAGTTCATCAGAGTTCTCTTTTGCGTAGTCGAAAACTGCATAGACAGCCCCATTATTCATTATGCCAAGTTTCTCTTGAATACCTGGAAGAGAAATGTTAATCTCATGCACAAAGTACTTAGAATGCATAATATTCGTTTATTTTTATTAAGTCAAAATAGTTTCATTGACACATGAATTTTTGGATTTTATTTCTTTTTTCAAACTTAATCACAAAAATGCTATTTGTAGGTATTTTCAATCCTGGTTTACTACAAATAATGTCTTATAAATTAGTGCCTCGCAGATATTATTGTGTTCAACATACATCTGTTTTTCATTTTCAAGGGGAGAAATACCAATATACTGACAGTTGTTTGTATTAATCTGTTCTCGGGGTTCCCCGACACCCCCCGGAGAGTTTATTTTTTTTCGGTAGTTCAAGATGCAGAAAGGCCCCCAAAACCAAAAAAACCCCTGGTTCTTTACGCAGGTTTTCACCCATATATACTGGTTTAAGTCTCATCCGAAAGACTGTTAGTATTTTAGGGAACCCACAACCCCGGATTACAAGTATCCTGAGCCCCCCGGGCGGACTATACTGAATATACCAATAGAATGTATCTAGCAATGTATAAGGGACAAATAAATACATCTTGTAACAATTTCATTTTTTATCAGCTAACTGACACATTTGATTACTTACTGTATAAATATTCTGAGCAACCATCATAACCATCCTCATCCTCCTCGCATTTCTCGGCTGCTGTCTCGTGATCACTTATTGTTGTCGCAAATATACAAGCACCGTGTTCCACCAGAAATTTGACCATCGGAAGATTGTTACATGAGGCAGCACAATGTAAGGGTGTCCTAATTAAAGAAAACACTGCATGTGTATTTACAGTCTGACAATTTTGAGAAGCTGCAGCGAATTCAGCATCAAAGGATGCTCTTACCGGGTGTATTCACACACAAAACAGGTGCAAATCTTCATGCACCATTTTAGATTTCTGCAAGTATCATGACTATAGCTCTAATCTTTTTGGAGTCACAAACTTGGACTGAAGCCAAAAGGACTGGGAAAAATCTGTATCATCTCCTACAGTGGTGGCATTAATATTCTGTTTACTGTACCTACCAACAAATACAGCTACTTAAAGAAAATCACAATCAGTTTCAAAACACTCGACTGTCATACGGAAATAAAGTTTATCTGCACGAGTATTTCAAACTAAATATTCAAGCATTCTTAAAAACACCTGATGTTTTAAAGATAACAAGACCAGGTGCAGTACACTCTTTCTTCTGACTATTTAAAAACAAAAATTAAAACTAGGTCACATTAAGCAAACAGTTGTCTTGTTTTAAGAAGGAAAAGATTCCTGTGTTAATACCTGACTACTGAACTTACCAGCCATCACTGTCAGGTGAATTAACGTCACAACCAAATTCTACAAGGAATGTTACAATTTCATAGTGACCAGCACATATGGCATTGTGTAGAGCTGTTATACCTTCGTCATTGGAAGCACTCACATTGTCAACCTGCAACAGTCATCAAACAGTACAATACATGTAAATAAATTTTACATTGCAGCATGCATAAACCAGTCATTCTCATATTTGTTCGAACTTCATACTTCAAAGGCATGCCTAAATAATAAACTCTTTACATTTATGCATGTGACTATTAAAAGTGTATACCTTTTCAAACAATTATGCTTCAAAGCAAACAACAAATATAGTGTCTTCTGATCAGAATTTAAATTTTAGCATTTTGGAACACGATTCTGTAAAACACCCCTATTTGATGACAGTAACTTGCCCAAACTGGAAGTCTGAAGCTTTCATTGTAAAAATCTAGGTAAAAATGAGTTTACACCAGTAGGTAATAAACACAACTTCAGCAAAAAGGTAACATTGTGTATGAAATAAGTAACATTATCTAAGAGTAACATGTAACTTTTATACAATGGAAATTTATAAGAGATTTCAAAGAGAATTTTGGTTCGCTTGTATAATTGATAAACCAAACAATAATAAAGAACACTAACCTGTACGGCACATTTCCTAACCAGATCTAGCTCTCCTTCTAGTGATGCATCTAGCAACAAAGCTAGGGGGTCGAAACTAACACGATTTCTGTTCTTCTTTGAAGTACTACTTTTCAAATTTGTCTTTTTCTTCACTTTGGGTTCACTAGATTTTACTTCTATTGTTACTGGAGTAGCTTTTACTGTATCAGCAGCATCTTCTGCTCTGTTGTTATTTGTCTCTTTAGCACTATCAACAACTTCAACAATATTCCCTTTATTGTCTAATAGCACAGTCTCTGGAATGCGATCACTGAAAGTTGTAGCCTGTATTTCAACAGGTGCTTGTTTGTTATCCAGCAGCAGAAGCTGGTTTTCTTGTGATGGTGGATTTTTATTTGCATTTGTATTTATGCCATATTTATGTAAAGCTTTGCCAACTTCTTCATTATCACTGTCCGAGTGCCTTCTACGAATGTTTTTAGGTGTATTTGGTTTATAACTCACTTTGTCTGAAGCGACGTCTGCATGTGGTGGTGTTGATGGAAAATCAAAAGGATAATCTGGTGGTCGGGATGGGCTGGATGGAGATGGAGTTGACACAGCTGGGGAGCTTACACTTGATAACGGTGATAACGAATCTTTTTCCTCATCTTTTAACTTATCATTCAAATTGCTTGAAACAGCTTTTTCTGTTGGACTCCCTTCTTCTGTTTTACTATTTGCACTTAAATCTCTATGTAAACTTAGCACATTTTTCTGGTATTTTTCTAAAGCCTCATTGTCTAATCTACCAAGATATGTGTTTGCTATAACACTCTTAGAAGCATATCTGTATGTAGGAACAGATTTCACTGCCCCAAATGCAGAGGCATGATTCAGATTGGAAAATCCCCCTGAGTTCACATTAGCACCTTGCTGGTTCTCAGCTATAAGTCCAGCAAACTTTTGTATACCCTTAGAAACAGATATATTTGTTTGTTCTGAGTCACTTACATTTTCAGGTGAATTGCTAGAGCCATGTTGTGATCTTGAAGTGTTTGGCACTTGACTTGAATTTCCAGATCTGTTCGGAACTGGAGGAGGGCCTTTATTTTGTGAAATATTCTCCTTTTGCTGACCCCTTGTTGTCTGCTGGTTTTCTGTTATATGTCCTTTGGCCATGACTGATCCATCTTTTTGTAATTGCGACTTGGAAGGTGGTGGTGGTGCGACTCTTTGAGGATATGTTGGTAAAGGTTTAGAACTGCCACTGTTTGTGCTCTCCACAGAGCCTGGTGAACTCTGACCACTGCCTGACTGTCGTATTTCATCTTGCAAATCATATGAATTTTGTTCATTTGGAAATCCTCCAGCTCCTCTGTTGGGTAAAATGGATGAACTGTAAGTACTACCATATGGCTTTGGTGTGAAATGAGAAACTCCAGACCTAGCTGGAACAGCTGTACCATAGCGAACATTGTTCTGTGCCAGGCTGCTTGGTACAGACTGCGGAACCTGTAGTGAATTGGGTGTAGAGTATGGTGGAAATCCCTGACTGACCTGAGGCTCACCAACCGGACTCTGCTTTGGTGAAGGGAAGCCATTCTGTACAGGCTTATTGTTACTGTCTACAGATACTACTAATGGAATGGCATACTCATCAGATTTGTCCAGGTCGTACTGTTTAGAATTGTAATTTATATTATTATTATTTGTTTCCCTCTGCCTGCTTCCCTTATCTGGGTACATTAACTTTGAACTTGGGGGCAATGACTGGTATTTTGGGTCTTTTTTTCCAAATCCATTTGTATTATTTTGAGGCTCTTGTACAAATGGTTCAACAGGTGCTATTTTAGGCCCTGGACGATTTATGATGTTGTTCTGACTTGATTTGTTCATTTGATTTTTGTTCTGTTCCGTGGTTTCAGCACTCACAGCACGTTTTTTCTTCAGTCTCATCTGAAGCTCATGTATTCTATTGTCCATACGCGCCAGCTCATCTTTGCGTTTGGCTAACAATTCCCGATTTGAAGACATTTTGTTGCTCTGTTGTTCATTTAACTTGTTCCTTATCTGCAAGAGAATTTATAACATACATGTATCCTAATAAACATTAAAGCCAATGAATTGTGTATGTTGTGGTGATATTTTTTTGTCAATCAAATCTACAAGTAAACGATCTCGCCCTAGTCCTCATAAACGTCAGAATTTACAATTTATTGGTATATGAATGACAAACTTGGACCTTTAACATCATAAGTCATCGTATCAAATACACATCACGAGTCGGTCATTAACAACTATTTATGTTCAATTTGCATGACATCTGAAAATATTCTACAACCTTTACATCAATGTTCATAATCAATTCCAGCTTGTGTTTCCAGGGACTGGAAAAGGCTATATTAGTGCTATCTGATATTGTTAAAGTCAGGTACTTAGCAAGTTCAAACACCTTGTCATTTTAATGCTCAATTATTTGGACAGATTCACCGGCATCAACGTGATTGTCATTACCTTAAATAGCACAGTTAAGGTGTTTCCTTATATAATAACAGTAACAAATCTGAGAAAGTAAACCATGATCATAGCCTGATCTTATGCCTGCATTTCTAGACCTAGTTGTATGACTTTAACCTTTGTTTCAATCATATCTCGGTCATTTTAACAGACAGGCAGTTTACCTAACCATCATTTCTGGGAAGAACCAGTTCGAGAACCCTATCCTCTGTAAGCAACTTCCAGCTAGCTTTCTCACAGAAATGGATATGGTCGTTAGCCGGGCATTAGTAGACCATGATCAGCTTGCATACATGTACAATCTGATCACAGCCCACACCATCAGTTGTTTACAACTGGTAACTTTTCACAAAGTACAATATGGACAATAAAAGTAATTTTCAAAGGAAACGACTGTTAAACCCATCCTATATATCTTAAGGAGAGGTAATCCAAAGATCAATGAAACACTAATTCTAAATGTCAAATACATCATCCTGCCTACCATTAGTTCCTTTTTTAGTTTTTCGAGTTCAGCGAGTGCAGCTGGACTCTGAGTGTTTGTGTTTGTCTTAACTCTTCCACTTCGAATCTCCTCCAGCTGTCGAGTCATCTCCTCTACCTTGGTAACAGCCATAGCTAACTCTTTCTCTTTTTCATTAAACAAAGCTTTGATTGATTCCAGTTCATAATCTGAAAATAAACAGACCTTTGTTTTCATCAAATCGACTAAGATAACAATATTGAGCAACAGACTCTATTCTCATTTGTGTTATACACACTCATATTACCACTTTCCTTTTACCTCATACAATCTACCGGAAGTATACTGTGTGTGCGAGTAATTTTCGTAATGATATGATTTCAGCCATTTTCCCAATTCACTGATTTGAAAATCTTGCGAAAGATTCATTTCACATAGATTTGCTATTAGAGAATTATTTCAGCAAATTTAAAATTTGCGAATAAGTCTGCCTGCTTATTTATTTCAATATATGTCACAGAAAACTTGGGTATCAAACTTCGACACATTTTGTCCCTGCTTGCTCAAGTGGAGCAAGATCCCAGATGGCAACTTTTTAAGGCCCTGGTTGACATGTGAAAGGTTTGAGGAATTTAGCTACAGTACCAGTTGTTACAAGGAAGATTGGAACCACCTTGTCTTCCCCTCTGTATTATCTTAACTGTTATTTAATAAGTTTATTTTGAAGTCAAGGAAGTAAATGCACATACAAATCAACATACAATAAACCCATTTATAATTTCACAAGATTTAATCTGCTTGCTGGTACTGAAATATTGGGTAAATTTCACTATTTGTGAGCAGACAGATTTATTTGCAAATTTTGAATTCACAAAATGAGAATAGTAAATCTATGTGAAATGAATGGCAGGATTTTTTAATAAGGGAAGTGGGACATTCTTGAAAATAGCGAAAAATTAAAGCATTATGAATATTGCACAAAAAACAGGATATTCTGATCTTACAACAAAACTGAACAATGAAAATTTACCAGAAGAACATTGAGTGAATAATTTAATAATGATATGACAAAACAGAACCAGTAAAGTACAGGGTATACAATGTCCTGGAAAGCAAGGGATAATGCAGGAATGAATGTCTACCTCAAAACAGCCTTAGAATGATATCAATCAGGCTTACAAAAGATCAAAGACAGCAGAAAACTATGAAAACTGTGATTCAATCACCTTTATCCTACTTAATCAATCTTGTTTTTACAGGAAATCAATCTGGAATTTTTACGACTTCTTAAAGTAGTTCTTTTCTTGGCAAAACAAGTACTGCTACCAGAAAAGGTATGAATGCTACTGAGGTACTGATGCTAGCGCAATATTACCTAGACAATATTGAAATAAATAATGTTGAACAAACAATTTACAATGAAACATTTTTAGGGAACTCTCGCCATATTTCTTATACAAGTAAGAATTGGAGGCAATTAGAGGCAACTCCATAGATCAACCAAATTCTTGCTTTTTTCTGCCCTTTCCTTCTCAAACTAACCAAATATGAAGAAAAAAAACCCTGGTCAATGGCTAGAATAATAAATATAACTACTTTTACTTGCAGAAATACATAATTATGTGTATGTTTCTGAATGGACATACATGTAGCACTTCCTGTACACATACCTAATGCTTTGAAAATAAATGTTACAACTTTTAGCTGTATTTTTCTTTTCTCTAAACAGTCATGTTACCATATCAGCCTAAAACATGTACAAACTGGACCCTCCAGCCATCATACATGAAAATCTACATTTTCTGTTTTGATTCATTGATCAGAAATGCAATGTAAAGATACATAACACTTCCAGGCAAAAAAGATACCATCAACACTAACATGAGAGAGGAGAGGTCAGACAGTGGTCATAGTTCATGTTCACTGCATCGGTCCATCACTACAGATCATGTTGACTATCTAAAATATGTGTTTTGGTAAACGCACACATTCTTTTCCGTACATTTTATTTGTTGCAACCTAAATACTAATGTACAGGCAATTTTGTGTATGTGTTCTTCAGTTCAATCAAGTTACTTAACTCTTGATATGGTTTTGCTGCTTTGTTCCAAATCTGATTGTTAACATTTATAAAGCTTTTTATGTTCCTTTCAAAGTATGGCAAGAATGAGCCACTTTTTCATCTTTTTTCTTTTGTAATTTAATGTATTTATTGGTTACTATCAAGCGAGTTATATCAAAGGTCATAGTTCAGTTTTGATTGGGCGAGGTTAGCTAAAGAATTCATTCCAATAGAACTACAGTCAAACCTGTGTGAAGAAACACCTCTAAGTAAAAACCATCTTCTGAATAAAGGAAAAGAGGGAAGACACAAAAGTCAAGAGCATATTCACAGTTAATGAGATACCAGCAAAAAAGCCCACAACAAAGGCCAATTTCACGTCTTTTAACCAAGGGTCTTTGTTCACAGGTCTGACTGTACTGACGAGAGTGAACAAGTTTGTTTCAATAGATGCATCTTCACTCGAAAATTAGTCACCGTAACTAAGCACTAACAAGTTTATTGAAACAATAACACTTCTTTATTCATAAGAGACAGTATTAATCGCAAATTTGGGCAAAAACAACTGAGGCGGCATTCAGTACAGCAGTGTTATGTTTCACACAGAGACATTTGACACCGGGCCCTTCCCGTCTTTGATCACACATACATGCCAGTCTTGAGATTATATCAGTTAGAACACTGTCTGCTTTTCAATAAAAGTTTTGCAATCATTGATATTTTAAGCCTGTACCAATTTCATGTTTGTTCTTATGCAAAATTACACCGAAACTGGTGCAATTTTTTTTTTCTATTTCACAAATTTTTTATTTCTAGTTGGTTTTTTTTTGGTATAAGTAAACAATTACTCTGAAAATAAGAAAAATAGACAACTTTTAAAATCTCTCAAAACTTTCAATGATAATTTAATCAGGCAAGAACTATTTCAGTTCATTATAACATGCTCGAATTCTACAATTGTTGAAACCTTCAAACATTAACATTCAATCATAAACGGGCCAGGCCCATATTGTGACCATGAATAACAATATTAAATGATTTATGATCTAAATGTGTGGTCTAAAATAAAATCTCATCTTAAACTTTTTTTAATTAATATGCAAATGTTATAAATAGACTGACTAAAAGGCGGTCTTTTGGAGAGCCTTTGTGAAGGTTTGAACATAATTATTTTCAGAGAGTTTGTTGCAGAATTATTTTGAGTATCCTTTACAAAGTTCAAAATTACAATTTGTCAAAACAAGAAAATAGTTTAGATGATGTAATGATTGTCAGTTAACCTAATGTTTCATTGGTTAATATTTAATGATAGAGAGGTAACTGTCTAAAGCAGTGGGACAAAATTATTAAACGAAAAAAAGTTTCTTCAATTTTAACCCGCTATGTAATAAAATGATTGTCACACCCAAAATCACATTTCAATCACTTACTCAGGTTTCCATTGCTGGCTTTCTGTTGTTCAACTTGCCCTCGTAGAGCCCTCAACTTCTTCAACTTCATCTCCTGTGCCTCAACCTTGTCTCTCAGTTTTCTTAGCCGATCATTCTCAGAAGCTAACTGTTGCTGTTTCTGGTCTTGTTGCTGTAATGTTACAGCACAATGTCATCTAAACTGTACACATTTTATCATATGATGTATTGCAAGGATCATACAGTGTAACCTCTGTCAGCAGTCAGCTGCCAGCCAACACTTACACTTTAATTTTCTCCATTAGTTTTACACTGTTTTATAAATATCAATGAAAATCATCTCTTAATTCTGAACAATGGTCAGACTTAATTGGGAATAATGTAAAAGTCTGAAAAAAGCACTGCCCCAGCCCATTTACCCATAACCACCCCTTTGTGTTATGAGTAAAGCTGGAGAGTACATTGTACCAAAAAATTCATGCTTGACTCATCACATGTACAAAGAATGACTTATATTGTTAAATGCTATGTACGATCTGCATCAGTGATAGCAATAAGTTACCTTGAGGTATTTAAGTCTCTGTTCCTTGGCTACAAGTATTTGTTGCTGTGATTCAATTTGATGTTGTTGTCTTGCTGCCATCTCTTGCAGCTCACTCAAGGTCATGTCAACCCCTCCTCCTGGCAACTGAAAATAAACAAGAAAACATTCAACTATCTGAAGCAATAAAACTGCACATTTACAAATTTTACACATTTGTGTTAACAACTTTATACCCTTGCCCAGACCCATCCAACCAATCAGACATATCATTATTGTACATGTAACAACCCTTTGAAATGTAAATGGTGTATCTAAAACCACGCTGGCCAAATTGGAATTTTTCTATTTTGCAACTTGAGCATTGTCATGTACTATGTTACATAAACCCACACCACCTTCATCCTGCAACCTTTTTTTGCAGTTGTTACGGTTTTTTCTTATGCTCAATGTCACCTATTTAGTCAGTATGATTAATTTAAAACTATTTCATTTCCGAAAATAAAAACCTCACAAAAAGCCCTGGATCTACCACAACAAACACTGATCCTACTGAACCAGACAAGTAGGGAAATACAAATCTTTCACAAACAAATCATTGATTCATCACAAAACTGTTGCAATTTCATCTTGTCTTTCATACTAGCATGAGTAGACTGAAGAATGACATTTTTGGTGTCTTAAACATCACATTGGGCTAAAATTAGAATACACATTACCATTTATACCAAATACACTCTCAGTATAATGCCAGTAATGTTTCTTTCAAACTCCAGGTAAGACTATCTGGTAACATGTAAGACTGGTAAGACTATCTGGTAAGACTATCTGCTAGACTATCTGGTAACATTAAGACTGTAAACTTCAAGACTGCTACTATTGGTAACATGTAAGATGGTAAGACTTCGCCAGACTATCTGGTAACATGTGAAACTCTCAACACTCAGAGTTTGTACCATCTTGGCACATTGATTTTGATATTTCTTATTAAAGCATGTTCAGTTTTATGAAAAACAGTGATAGAGTATGATTGTTTACCTGAGACTTCAAACAAGTACTGAATAGGCTCTTTCAAGCTAGAGAACTTTTGACATCAAAAAGCACTTCAGACCTTTCAACAGGTTTCAAGTACTTTTCAGGACTTCAATAGTAAGTTATCTCAAATCTATTTACCCTTTAGTTAGTGCCATATTGTAATAAAAATATCATAAACCCTAGTAAAAACAGTAAACTTCCAATGTGAATCAATAAAATTTGAGAAAATGCAAACAGTGGCCAAGAGTTGTGGGAAAGTATATTGACAGCCGAGTGATCCATGAAATTCTAAATTTGATGATTATTCCATCCAATTAATATTTCATACACAACCAAGCTCTGAATGAATTTAAGATATTGCAGAGGTGAGAGCAACCAGTATAATTAAAACTAGTATATTCAGAAATACAAGTCAAGCTGCAGGAATCAATCCAATCTAATTAACTGATGAGTTAGTAACAGTAATTTGAACAAACCATACTGTTTTGTACTTCAATGGTGCACCCTGGCTTTAAACTGTTAAAGAAAAGCAAAAGCCAATGTTAAGAAAAGCCGACTAGCCAGTTTGGGTCGTAAATTCATAGTGTCTGCAAAGAAACTTTCTCCAGGAACAAAACTCTTTAACTAAATCTTCATGTAAACTTTAGCCTCTATGAGACAATTTTCTAAAACTGACTTGCCTGAACCAGACCTGCTTCGCACAGCTTGTAAACTTTATTCTCTGAAAGAACAATTCTCTGAACCAGACCTGCTAATAAACATTACTCTCTCATAGAAACATTACTCTCTCATAGGAAACATTACAAGGCTGCTGGTAACATAACTCTCTCATAGAACATTTCTCTGAACCAGGCTTGCTGGTACATTACTCTCTCATAGGAAATTACTCTGAACCAGGCTTGCTGGTGAACATTACCTTTTTATAGGAACAATACTCTCTGATAAAACATTACTCTCTGCTAGAAACATTACTCTCTCATAGGACATTTCTCTGAACCAGGCCTGCTGGTACATTACTCTCTCATAGGAAATTCTCTGACGTTGCTACTTACTCTCTCATAGGACCTTCTCTGAACCAGGCCTGCTGGTACATTACTCTCTCATAGGACATTTCTCTGAACCAGGCTTGCTGGTACATTACTCTCTCATAGGAAAATTCTCTGAACCAGGCCTGCTGGTGAACATTACTCTCTCATAGAAACATTCCTCTGAACTCACTTGCTGGAAACATTTCTCTCTCATAGAACACTTCTCTGAACCAGGCTTGCTGGTACATTACTCTCTCATAGGAACATACTTCTCTGAACCAGACCTGCAGGTAATGGTACACTACTCTCTCATAGGATAACTCTAAGAACCAGACCTGATTGGAAACATTACTCTCTCATAGAACAATTATCTTTACCAGACCTGATTGTAAACATTACTCTCTCATAGGACAATTCTCTGAACTAGACCTGATTGTGAACTTTACTCTCTCATAGGAAAATTCTCTGAACCTGGCTTGCTGTTACATTACTCTCTCATAGAACAATTCTCTGAACCAGACCTGACTGTAAACATTACTCTCTCATAGGAAAATTCTCTGAACCAAACCTGATTGTAAACATTACTCTCTCATAAAAAACTTCTCTGAACCAGACCTGATTGTAACATTACTCTCTCATAGGATAACTCTCAGAACAAAATCTGATTGTAAACTTTACTCTCTCATAGTACAATTTTCTGAACCAGACCTGATTGTAAACATTACTCTCTCATACGACACTTCTCTGAACCAGACCTGATTGTAAACATTACTCTCTCATAGAACAATCTCTTTACCAGACCTGATTGTAAACATTACTCTCTCATAGAACACTTCTCTGAACCAGACCTGATTGTAAACACTACTCTCTCATAGAACAATTCTCTGAACCAGACCTGATTGTAAATATTACTCTCTCATGGGACAATTCTCTGAACCAGACCTGACTGTAAACATTACTCTCTCATAGAACAATTCTCTGAACCAGACCTGATTGTAAACACTACTCTCTCATAGAACAATTCTCTGAACCAGACCTGAATGTAAACATTACTCTCTCAAAGGATAACTCTCAGAACCAGACATGATTGTAAACACTACTCTCTCATAGAACAATTCTCTGAACCAGACCTGATTGTAAACATTACTCTATGATAGAAAAATTCTCTGAACCAGACCTGATTGTAAACATTACTCTCTCAAGACACAAATCAGACTATCAGACTACATTTGTACAACATTATCCACTAGACTACATAAACTCTACTCTATCCAGGCACAAAGTTATCCCAGACTGTATGTAAACTTCACTCTCTCCAGCAGAAAGTTATCAAACACTATAATCCACTACAGGAACACATAAGACTACATAAACTCTACTTTCTCCATGACACAAAGTTATCAACCAAACTGTATGTTAACTTTTCTATCTCCATGACAAATATCATCCACTGGACTGTATGTTAACTTTACTCTCTCCATGAAACAATATCATCCACTGGACTGTATGTTTACTTTACTCTCTCCATGAACAATATCATCCACTGGACTGTATGTTCACTTTACTCTCTCAAAGAACAATAGCATCCACTGGACTGTATGTTCACTTTACTCTCTCAAAGGACAATATCATCCACTGGACTGTATGTTCACTTTACTCTCTCAAAGGACAATAGCATCCACTGGACTGTATGTTTACTTTACTCTCTCAAAGGACAATATCATCCACTGGACTGTATGTTTACTTTACTCTCTCCATGAACAATATCATCCACTGGACTGTATGTTCACTTTACTCTCTCAAAGAACAATAGCATATACTGGACTGTATGTTTACTTTACTCTCTCAAAGAACAATAGCATCCACTGGACTGTATGTTTACTTTACTCTCTCCATGAACAATATCATCCACTGGACTGTATGTTCACTTTACTCTCTCAAAGAACAATATCATCCACTGGACTGTATGTTTACTTTACTCTCTCCATGAACAATATCATCCACTGGACTGTATGTTTACTTTACTCTCTCAAAGAACAATATCATCCACTGGACTGTATGTTAACTTTACTCTCTCAAAGGACAATATCATCCACTGGACTGTATGTTAACTTTACTCTCTCCATGAACAATATCATCCACTGGACTGTATGTTTACTTTACTCTCTCAAAGAACAATAGCATATACTGGACTGTATGTTAACTTTACTCTCTCAAAGGACAATATCATCCACTGGACTGTATGTTACTTTACTCTCTCCATGAACAATAATCATCCACTGGACTGTATGTTAACTTTTTCTCTCTCAAATTGGAGGCAATAGCATCCACTGGACTGTATGTTTACTTTAGTCTCTCCATGAACAATATCATCCACTGGACTGTATGTTCACTTTACTCTCTCAAAGAACAATAGCATCCACTGGACTGTATGTTTACTTTACTCTCTTAAAGAACAATAGCATCCACTGGACTGTATGTTTACTTTACTCTCTCAAAGAACAACAGCATCCACTGGACTGTATGTTCACTTTACTCTCTCAAAGAACAATAGCATCCACTGGACTGTATGTTTACTTAATATCTCTTAAAGAACAATAGCATCCACTGGACTGTATTAGATAACTTTAGCCTCTCCATGAACAATATCAAGTCCACTGGACTGTCATGTTTACTTTACTCTCTCAAAGAACAATAGCATCCACTGGACAGTATATTAACTTTACTTTCTTCAAGAACAATATCATACTTTGTCCTTGAACAACATTATGAACCTGACCGTACTCTCTCCAGGAGCAATATAATGTAACAGACTGTACATGTATGCTAACTTTACTTTGTTATCAAACTATAAAGATGACTATTAATGACTGTATATGATTAGACAGACCTTCATACATAGCTTTTAGCAATGGCTTCAAGACATGACAAAAAAACATGTAATTCTATCATTAATTCATTTCATTAATTAGTCTACATAGTATTGTATTCTCAGAGGAGGGTTGTGTATGTCACCACACCAGTTTTCCCACAATACAATACAATGCAATATCTATTTATTGTCGAAAAGGGTGTTACATAGCTTGTGATACATGTTAAACCCTTTCCTACAATAATAAACAGACATTGTATTGTGGGCAAACTGGTGTGGGGACATAGTCCAGTCATAGAATTAAGTCAGAGGTTAAGTATATATGTCACAATTCTAAGTCTCTTGACTTCCATTCTTGTATAGAATGTTAATTACTTATTAATGAATTACATTTCTCATATCACATACATGTGCAAATTAAAACTGCATAAAGAACATTTATTCGGTTTTATATACATATGTCATTGTACTGTGAACATAAAACTTCAATGTTCAGAGGCCATAAAAACCACAAAGAATATAACTATGATCATCTCAATATATACATCATCTATGCTTCATAGCATCTCAATACAACATAGATGTAACAAAGCTACAGGTGATCAACGTCCATAGTCAGTACACACTGATGAAAACTCACCATTTTAAGGTATGATTCAAGCTGAGAATTCAGAAAGTACAATGTGTTCAGGTCCCAGTCTTCTTCTGCACTATCAAACGAAAAGGTAGAAGCCATATTTCTTTCCTATACTATACATGATTCATGTTCTATTTGAACGTTCACAGGTAAAATTGATGCAAAATTTTCATCTCATCCAAACATCATACCAAAAATCAATTCCCAGTTTCACACACATTAAAATCCAATTTAATCCAAAAAAGGTTTATTACTCAACAGAACTATGTCACTGTATACTCCAATTTACGAAAATTGTCTTGATCTTTTGATAAAAATCCAATTTCCCACACCTGAGCCAATCACTACCTGACCTATTTTTATCATACCTGTAGACTGTCACACATTCTGTAGTGTAAACTATTGAAAACTGTCATGGTTTTACTACAAAATAGTCAGTAACACAGTCTGTCATAATTGAAATACCTGCATGGCTGAGTAATCAGAGCACACCTGGAGGGAAAATATCAGTTTATAAACAAAATTCACTTCAATGGATTATCCCCCTTGAAGCCGTTGACAAGTTTAGACTTTCGATCAAAGCTGATAAATGAACTGTTTACTGCTGAAATATTAGGTAATTTATTGAGGGTAACAATGGTGTTAATACACCAAATATAAACAAACTGAAGGGTTATCTAGTGCAAATTAAAACTTTATTGACTGAGATCAAAGGTTTGATTTTGAGAACTGAGGGTTATTAACAGAAAAAAGCAAATAAAATGTAACAGGTATAAAATTCACATAGGATTTTAACATATAAAAGCATGTAAACAAAGCCACAAAAAATAACAATCAGGTAAATAGTGGTACCCTTAAAACTGCTGCAGGCTGCCAATCTACACAGTAAACCTTGATGTATAAATTTTTGAGGGATGTAAATCATGACCGTATACACAGTAAATCATGGTTCATGCAACATATTTAATTTTTTTTTTTTTAAGTATTTTACATAGAGGAAACTTTAAAATCTTCATAATATATGTTTGTTTTGTAAAAACTAATGTTGCTAATAGGGATACTATTTATAGAAAGACAATGTGTGTGATCCTAGACAGTCGAGAAAGATAAATTATATTTATATCATGTACTATTTTTTATTTTCAAAATAATTTGAATATCAAACTAATTTCATAGTTAATATGAAAACAAGCAATGTTTTTTTCTGCATTGTTTTATTCAATTTCAAACTATTTTGTCTGTTTTTCCACAATAATTATAATCTTTCTCACCAGCACTGGATTTTTAATCTAATTAGGGCGCTGTCACCTGGGTAATAAATAAAATCTGTGTGTGGGGTCTGTACACCAAGGTTTAGGGGATAGGACTTTCTCTACCCCAAAAATGGAAAATACACTTCAGGAAAATCGTACATTTGACCAATCTACACAGTAAACTTTGCTGAATAAATCAAAATTTATAAATCAAGGTTTACTGTGTAGATGGGCCTTTTAGATAAATCACAAATTGTTCAAACTGGATCAAAGATTTTGTTTTAGATATGAAAACGTTTTTATCTGTACCAAAACAACCCAAAAATAGAAAGGGTATAATTATTAATTAAGTATGTAATGGTATAACTATGACAGGTTTATTATATGACAAACCCCTGCAGGACACAATTTCCTGGACATTAATGTCATAAAGTGCACTAAACAAAAAGGTCACTTGCATTCCTCAAGATTTCTATCATGAACATAATTGCTACAAAATTTAGACAGAAGCCACCCTGAAAACACACAACTTTCAAAACAGCTTTAATTATTCTTTAAGATAGTACTTATTTCATTAAAGGTGTCTGTTTTCTTTCAGAAAACCAGACAAGAAGTAAACAGCAGTATGTGAAAAAGCATTTTTTGCAGCATTGTTTTTATTGGCTTAAGACTTTCTGCAGGATCAGAAATCATCATTTTTTTTTGGACATTTTGTATTATGACAAAAAAGATTTTGCAAGTTCTCACTTACTTACATGACCAAGAAAATCCTGGAGCGACATCAAAGAAGATTTCAGCTATGGATCTAATGACCTACCCTTATTGTTCAACATCTAATCTGATACTGTGCTAGACAACCACATGTCAAAGTTTTAATAATAAATTATATATCAATTTTATCATTATTGTATGTTTGTCATTGCAAATCAATGTTTTGTTACTCATAATGTGAAATTGATTAGTATTATTCTACTATGTCGTTATTTTCACTAAATATTTGACAGTCGGCAGCCCCTGGGGTCTTCAGCACTCACAACACTTTGATTGATACCTTACAAACGATGTCCTATACAAGCAGATATGCTTTTTTTTCACCAGTTCATTATAACATTAAAAACTTGATATATAAGAGATGCAATACATGTAACAAAGTTCCAATATTTCTGCTTTTGGTCAGGCCAGGAACCCGAAGTAAAAGTCAGTGTTCCCTTGGTCATACTGGCACCAACAGTGACATGTAACAAAAACACTATGTGCCCTTTTTGAAAAATAATATCTGAATCTGCATAAAAACACGAAAATAAACAGTAAACATATTTCAAATGAAATAACAATTGTTGACCGAATTTTGAAACAGTTTCTAAACCTTACAAGTCCGCACTAAACAGCATTATCAACATTTTGACACATCTGATAAGTACCCCTTCAACTTAAAATCTTTAAAATCTCCAAAAGGAAAGCCATTTATTTCAATTCTTTACATTTTTGACAATATGCTGATAAATTACTTAAGTTAAACCATACCTACTGAGCTGATAAGAGACACACGATATAGTTTGTCTTTAAAATATTTCTATCTGCATTTTTAAGCATGCTTCACTTTATAACTACACTTCCAGACCAATTAAATATGAAATAAAAATTCTTACCATTTTGACTTTGTTTTAAAAATCCTTTGTAAATGAAATAACACAGATTAGGGGTGTTTTAATGCCGTTGTTAAACACTGGTCTCATTCCATATTTATATATATTGATCACAGTTCAATCAAGCTGCATTATAATTCAAATTCAATAGTAAAACATTCAAAGTCTATAATTATTTTCAAATCTCAAATCTCAAACAGCATATGGCAAGTTCCCAATCTTTGGAATACATTTTTGTATTGCACATGTAGTTATTAACACCTAGAGTAGTTTACATTGTATCATTCCACAATCCTTTTTGAAAAACTTCCAGTATCATCGGAAATGATTGGAGTGAATAGTATTTTCAACCTTTTATTTTCTTCTAAAAACTGTACTTCATGTTTGAAGGTTTTATATATCTTCACAGCTGTGCCATACCTTCCAGAGAAAAAAACAACAACATAAAAATTCCAGTCTGAGATATGAATGAAAAGACATTACCAGGCAGCAGGTAATCTTATGTTAATAAATGTATCAAGCTTATAAAATTCAAAATGCAACTTTAAAAGTGATCATCCACAACACTAAATACAAAATGTTCATGGTATTCTATTTATTGCTCATGTTTATTTTTTTCTATACACAGCAAGTTGTTTTCAAGTCGTACAGCTGTGAAATTCTGGCAAAACTTCTGCTGTACTGGCATCTATCTGTTATATATATACAATAGGTAGAGATTTCACTATCAAGCTGTATACCTGGCCGCCAGCCAGAAGTTTGAGCAAATAATGCACTTTAATAGGCCTCTCTTGATTATTTATTTGTTTCATGTTAAATACTTAGCCATGCATAACTAATTGGTTCTATGGTTTTCAATGAGTACAATACCAGATCAAGAGTCATCTGTTAACTGCAGAGGAAGATGAATATCTAAAACATCCTAAGGGAATCGCCACGCCAGCCATGGACAATAGCATCTCAATAAGTACTTTTAGTACAAACACTTGCAGGCTATTATACCTGTGGGTGACAGAATTGTAACTACTGGAAGTTTCATAAGAAGACTTAATTGATTTGGTGAGCTGAGGTGCCTGCAGACATTAGTTAAAGTCCCATGCAAGTGGTGACTCAAATCACCAAGGACGTGGCAGCACATCAGTGCTATAAACAAAGCTTCAGTACTTAACGAGGTTCATACATATTACATATTTGAAAAAAGATTTTAATGCACAATATACGACCTTGGAAGCACCATTCATTCATTCGTTTGTTCGTCCGTCCATCTATCAGAACGTCCATCGGTCTGTTCATTCATTCCTTCAAATACTAAATACTTCTACTTCTACAAATTCAAAATGTCAAGAGTAGGGATTGTGGGATTTCTACAAGGACTGTTGAACACAGAAAATATTATTGGAGGATTGAACTTTCTCAAGTCCTTCAACTCTGTGTTTTTTTCTTCTTTTTTTGTATGTGTCAAAACTTTGTTATTAAGTATTTAACATTTTTATACAACAATTTCGTGACATGGGTAACCCTGCATTTACAATGATTATGTATCTTTCAGAACAAAGACCGTTTTGATAAACAACCATCAAACATCGTTCATACAAAGTTGTTTCTATTCAAGCCTCATTTAACGCTGATGTATTTTTGACTAATCTAAACTGCCAATCTACAAACACAGAGTGGTTTGACACATGTATCTCTTCCATGCAAGCATTTTGCAATTTAAAAATACATTTTCTGAATAGTTGTAATACCCATACAGTTGCCCTGACAATCCAGAAACAGTGGCAACAAGGATCTACCTAGTACGTACAGTGCCGAAGAGGAATTAGTCATACAGTGCCGAAGATTCCTCTTTATTTTAAAGCAGATAAAGTTGACTTCAATGCAGAGTATTTTAAGAAGCCTTTATATGGAATTTATCTTTCTAGTATATAAAACAAAATACAGAAGTTTGTACGACTGTGGCTATGTACAAACGTCTTTAATGTTGTAGTTATTGTAAATAGCCGGTATTATCCTACTATAAGTATGTCTGAGGCATGGACTAATATTGATACAGCACAACTTGCATATTTTTTACACCTTGCGGCTGACAACACACGTCATATAAATTTGAACAGGACCTTTATTTTTTATCTTGCAATGAAGAACCAACTCATGTTGCATTAAGTTCTCAATGTTTGTCTAGAAAAATGAATTATTTCAAAACATATATTTGCGGCAAAAATCATAACATTACAAAATTCTTCTGGCCTATCTTCATTATTAATAAAATGCAACATTTTACCAGTCAAGATGAGAGAGGTGAAGTTTCACATAAATATTTCATTAGTTAATGCACAGAGACATGAACCAGACTGCTTTATCAGTGGAATTATTTGATAAGCCTATTGTCTTTATCACCCAGCGCCAGAAAGTTCATCCTGGGTCAGCCACTTGCCAGCTTCAATTAACAAACAACCGGATAAAATGCTTGTTTACAGAAACTTTCAGCATTTATAAATAGTTTAAATATTTTGAAGACTGTTAATCCCAGAAAAGTTATTCTATCAAGGACTAACACTGGACTAATAGAAAAATGTTAAAAACTAAAGGAATTCTTCATTACTGAGAAGATTAGCATGGCCCTTAGGTTTAAAAAAAGGGGGGGGGGGGAAAAAAAAAAAAAAATAAAAATAATAAATAAAAAAAAAAAAAAAAAATAAAAAGGGGGGGATTTGTGGGGGGGGGGGGCCTTTTTTTTTTTTGGGTTTTTCCCCCCCTGATCGATCCCTTATATAGATTTACATAAACATCATATCAATTTTATGCATTTCATGTACAATAAGGTAACTTATGACTACATCATCTTGCAACTCCCCTATAGTGTTACCTTCACAAAATCTGACAATTTGTGCATTACTGAACCATGTTCTTTCAATTTGTGCTACAAAAATTGTTATGTTTTAAATACCTTTTAGAAAATTGGTGTTGATTTTATTTCATTTATCACACCAAAACACCTATTTTCACTGAAATGTCAACAAGCTGAACTTTTCAACTGTGTAATAACATCTTTTCATCCATGGGAAATAGGTTTACCTGCCGAATAAAAATGTAATGAAATTGTTTACCAAAATGTTTAACAAATTTTTTACTGGCTATTGACCAAGCTTGAGATTTTACACACCACCAAATCCTGGAATACTTTAGATACAAATGTACTGTCAATAAACAAATGAGGATGAAATGTTGTGAATATCTTTACAACCATTTCAGCTAGTTCTCTTCATATTTTTTTACAAATCAAATCTGTGAAAGTGATCACCTAAACCGCAAAATCAGAGGAGTCAGTGGTGTACAGAACTAAAACCAAACGTCTGAAAACATCTTCATACCTTACTAACAAACAGTCTTATACAGGACACCCAAAGAAACTCTCCATGAAGAATGTTGACACATCATTTGCTACTACTGTGACCCTTTTAGGGCCAAAAACCTTGGCCGTTCAAAAGCGTTCTCAGATTTTTGTAACATTCTTTATAAAAGCAGTCATGCTTGAAAAGCCACTGCATCCATATGTGTGCAACCGCTGCACTCCTCTTGTTGGCCTGTTGCATGGCAATTAGTGCTGTCACTGAACTTGACCAAGTGTTGTCACCAGACTAGCATTTAGTCAACATTTTTAGCTGTTTTAGATATAAGAATATGTATTTGCTAATCAAATTTGGAATCTTTACATGCAATGCCTGGACAGTCGTCAACTTTTACTGGATTTAATTAAATAGTACAAGAGTGTATTCAAATCAAACAGGTTTTGAAAATAAATAAATTAGTTTGAAAAACATTGAAATTTTTCATTTGTACATTGTATAATAATACTTTTGCTGTTGAGTTTATTTTAGAAAACAGAGGTTGTTAATTACTGTTACATGCCTATACATAGCTAAACAACCTGCTTTTTCCTGTAAGATATAAACAGGCAAAAACCCAAACCATGTTCAGAAACATTCTAAATTCAGGACAATTTGTGACAAACAACATGCATGGCTGGATATACATTGTAGCTGGTAGTTCATTTCTCATTTTGAAGTAACATACATTAAATAAGAACTCCCTGTTTACAAAAATGTTCTGTCATTCTCAATTAATGTTAAACTTTTGGCTCCTGTCACATGTGAAACCAGATGACTGACCTTATGTCAGTATATCTAGTGAATGTGGGTATCAGTTCATACTACAGTCTCTCAAATGGACCAGACCTACAGTGAAGAACCATTTTTCATTTATGTTTGAGATGAAGCAAGGCTTAGTATCAACTGTTTGGATTATGATGACCATCAATCAAAATGTCATAACCTCTCAAAACACTCTTATATTTACTCCAAGTAATATCAACCTGATCTCAGTCTTCAAGCTTCAAGTCCCAGGACCACACTGTTAAGTAGCTCTTACCCAACCAAGAAAGATGTCTTACCAGGAAAGATGTCTTACTGACTGAAATGACCTTTATTTGTACAATAAATATTCATAACTTTACTTTTTTAATCGATGTACATGTAAGAAATATAGAGCAGTATTTTTTTCAGTGATATTGCAAACCTGGCAGCTCTTTCATGAAAAAGTGACTTGATACAAAAGAAATGACCATGTCAACATTGTTTTAGAGTGATTAGAACATGGTTCTATCATTATTTTACAATATCAGTAAATTCAAAAAGATCCTGGGGCTTTAAACCTAGAATGAATAACTTTAACTGCCAGTACAACTCAGTGAAACCATTTTGGAAGAACCAAGTTTTTTATATACCTATAGTCATAAACTAAGGACTTGCAGCCAATCTCCTCTTCGAAGTGAAACAGTCTATTTCAGTTTCATTAAATTCAAGTCAGTGGTTCCTGAGAAATAGCCTGGACAAGAAGGCAAAAAAGTGCTATATATAGTATATTTGCATATAATGAAATGGGCTATAATTCAGTAAGAAAAAAACATCAAACCGGAATATGCGCATCTCCTCTTGTTAGGAAAGTTTACCATATTGAATGGCATCCCATGGTTGCTGAGAAATAGAGTGGACATGAAGGTATATGAAAAAGAAATCAAAGGGCAACATATATGCGAAAAATCACTGAACTGAAACTTGCTGAAAATATGCGATCTCCTCTTTACAGTGAAGCAGTCTATGAAATTTCACGGAATTCAAGTCATTGGTTCTTTAGAAATAGCCTGGAAAAGAATGTGTGACATACATACAGACGGAGACCATGACCATATCACACCATGGCAGGGAGATAATCATTTTTCAAAATAAAACTGATCTGTGAATGAAAGGTTTTTTAATTAAAATACTTGCTGTTTTTTTGCAACTAATTCCAAATGTCAATATTTCTATTTTTTTGTCACTGTCCGCAAAAACCACAGGTTTATAACCAGTTTCTTTTCAATCACAGTCTTGTCAAATATTTACATATCTTCGCACCAATAAAGAAACTTAAGTATGACGCTTGCCTGAACCCTTGGGTTCTTTTAGTATACAGTAATCGTCAATCATGACATATTAATAGTATTTCTGCAAATGTCATTATTCGTATTGTATTTTCAATGACAAAATCTTGCCGATCATCAACGTTGTTCGCTAAAATCCAAGGAAGCGAATAAAAACAGCTTTGACGCTACATAAATGACTCACCTTAGATTTTTTAATGGCAAACAGATTAAACTGAAGATAACTTTGAAACTCTGGTATTTCGTTGTGCAGTGAAGAGCTTAAAATAACGATTTTGATGGTCAAATACGCTAAATATTTTGCCGATTTTATTGAGATAAGCTGCGATAACGACCAATCATAAAATCTATGTTAGATGAAAGTAATGATCCAGCAAAAATCAACAGCTATAATTAAGATCTAAATGTTTAATTGGCCATCAACACAACCTGTCATATTTCTATTACAAGCCATTGGTACAAATTATTGACATGAAATACACCTGTGCATTTCAAGCAATTAACATGAAAACACTTAAATTCACATTTCACCTCCTGTTGTGCTTTATTCCTTATCAAGGTGTAGATAGTTCTAAATTCTAATCAATGCTATTTGTAACACAAATGCCTCCCTTGGTGCAATGAGTTTTGTGGAAAGAGTCAAACTGGTGAATGTGACCTTGACCTTTCATGCAGTGACCTCAGAAGATATATATGTGTCTGCTTATGAAGAACAAAATTTAATATCAAAATTTGTGCAAACTTGTTTTTGAGTCTTTGCAACTCCCCTCCAAAAAAAAAGTTCAATATGAAAAGTCCATGTGACCTTGACTTTTGATAGAATGCTTGCTAAAATTAAACATTTTTAAGGGGAGCGGTGGTGTAGAGGTTTAGGTGTCTGCCGCTCATCCCCAAGGTTGCGGGTTCAAGCCCCATCAAGGTCACCACCATAGCTCCTCATATGCCACCAGTACTGGTTTTTCCAATGAAACTGACTCGAGAGTGACTCTATAAGCTCAAAGCTTACTTCACAATCGAGCTAAAATTAAACATATGTAAGTAAGAGCAGAGACATAGAATATGTCTCTGATAAGAGAAACAAAGAATGGTATAGTAATGGAATCAACAACTAACATGCAAATTTGAATCAAATAGAGACATTCAAACAAACCAAATTATTTATATTTTGTTCTATGACATATTACTGACTTATTTCAACCACATAATGCCAGATTAAAATGCATATAAAAAAGGCTCAAGTTAAAACCAAACATTCATGTAATAGACTAATCCTTCACATGTTTTACAAAAGAAATGACTTTTCCTAGTCGGAAGTCTCTGCTAAATATTGGTCAAAAGTTCAAAGGCTGTTATTTTACCACACGTAATTTTGTACAAATTAAATCAAATCTCAAACCAATCAGATTTTTTAAAAGCTAAGTCATAGCATTTTTACTTTAATAGCTCAATTGAAATTTCACTTGTATAAACTTTATTACGATACTGAAGCAGTATTCCCAGGCCTTCATGGGAAAAGTAGCTGAAAAATTACTGACATATTTAAATCGCATAAATCACTTAATTCATCTCTCCCGATAGTATACAATATTGAAATAGAGCCCATGCAAAGATTATATTGGTATTTCATCTTTCAATGGACCAACAACTCAAAGACGTGCCTAATATAGTAAATTGTTTAGGTTTTCAATGTTGGTTTATTGTGCTCTTGTTTGCTCAAATCAGCAGAAAACATGAATTGGACATGAATTAACAATTTAATCTGGACCAGTTGAGTTAATACGCTAGTTATAAATATCAGTTGAATCAGTTTTAACTGTAACATTTAATAGGTACAAATATATCATTGTTCAAACCCTTCAGTATACTATAAGTGTATTTAGTAACTTCTACAAAACTTTTGGAAACGATTCAAGTAATTTTGTGTACAAATAATGCTATCAGTAATTTAGCTGTTAGTTTTAATGACAAAATATGATAAACTTTGTAAGGTATATATACATATACAATTGACTAAACAATAGTCAGGAATTTCAAAATATTGCAGGCATAACTTACATTGTATACCTTTAAATCAAATTGGACGAATTCTTTTTTTGCAGAGTAACTATGAACAAACTCATAGCAGAATTTGACAATCATTCTGAAATAATTATACTAAAGTAAAGCAGATTTTTAATTGGGTGGAGCAAATTCTATCAATGACAGACTTCCATTACTGACAATGCTGTGTGTGATTGACTATCATCAGAACTAATAGTGTAGCATGTTTTTTATAGAGATAAACAGCCACACTACGTGTCACTAGTGGGTAGAACACAAGACTAGTAGAATTCTAACTTATTTGTTCACCTAGCTTACATGGCACACACAACAAAGAGCTGCCCTTCAATGAATTCTAGCATAGTTAGGTACTCCAGTAACTACTGGTATGAAACAGAATCAGACTTACAGATGGGCTAGGTGAAGACTTTTTTGTCTCCCTGGAACTCCCTGAACTTCCATGTCTGCGTCCTGAAAAGTTCAAAAAATCTTTTAACACAATTTCCTTTGTACTAAAACTATGTTCAACCCTACTTTCGTTGTAAAAACATGTTACTTTTACAAACTGATGGAATGTTTACATGTTTAAGTGTTATGGTAAAATATAGGTCTGAAAGTGTATGTCTATAAAACGTATGTTGTTTGTGGTAACCGAAAAGTAAAATATTGCAGAAGCCTGTTTTCTCGTTGACTGCACAACCTGTATGAGCCTTCCTTACCTTATTTGCTATCAATTTGTACCTCCAGGTTTATACTTGACTGTTTTAATTAGACTGATAGTGTTTTCCTGTATCTCCCTCGCACTTTGCAGTAGGGATAAAATTAATTTTTTTTGTCATGATGTAAAATCAACATGCACTTTTTCTCTAAAAAAAAATGTTACTAAAAAATTGTACTTTTCTATTGCTTTTTTTTAGGCTAATTCAGGCTATTTCAAGATAGTTCCAGATACACGCCTGCTTCTTGTACAACACTGAAACATGTTTCAGGTCTTATTCAAAAGACTTGTAATATGTTTATGGAGAAGAAGGGGATTGTACCTGATCCCTTGGTTACCAGTCTACACTAGAACACAATTCCATTACATGTGTTAAAACTGGTAACTATCATAAAGAAACCTCATTTACGCCGAGCGTTAGTATACGCCGAGCGTTGGTCCACCCACTCTACCTTATTCAGTACCGTACATTTGCAAAACACACTGACAGACACCTGAAACCTACGTGTCCATCCTAAAGCAATTGGAAAAATGAAATAAATTAAAAATATAATAAAATACGCTGGAAATGAGGACCTTTACTGACCTTTAGTAGAATTATTAAGGCTTGAAATTTATAAGCAAATGGCGTGGAACAATTAAAGGGAGGTAACAATGTAATTTCTCTGTTAACAGGCTTATGGTCAATTATGCCTTTTAGGAGGACTTTGCGGACCTACATTTTGCGGGCTTAACTAAAATGAGATGCAAACAGCATATTTTCCGAAATACAATCGCGGAATGATAGAAAATAAAATCAAAATGGGCGATAAAAAATCTACAAATGCTCCTTTGGTCAAAGACCCCTAAAAGTGACTCGATGAAGTCTCCCTCAAAATAAATGGTATGTCTCAACGGATAACATATTTATTATTTTTGAGTGTATTCGATTCTACAAATGAAATGCCTTTCAGCAGGGAAGTAGCAAGGCTAAAAACGTGATAATGTACCTTTATGGAAAACTATCATGGGCATTTTCTTTTGCACCATAAGGGATCTACCGTTAAAGACTTCATGGGTCCACGTGGATTCTTGTGTAAAAAATCAAACAAATTACACTCATTTAGGGCGTAACCTGATTCTGATGGAAAATAGTTTGTGTCCGGTCAGAATCCAAATAGACAATGATATGAGAAGCTATGTATTTCCCACCATATTGTGAACTATATAGTTCTTGTAACATTTTACTTAACCTCACTTTGTAGCATTCTGCATGAAGGAACCTTTTTTCTATTCCATTTTTAACATTTTACAGAACTTCTTAGATTTCCGAACCATTTTAACTGAAATTATATCAAAATCTACATGACGTTTACAAATAAGTAAATCATTATTTTAACTTCATGTATTCTTTTGATTTTTATATTTTCGAATAATCTTGATTATACGTAGTTTAGTTGACGGAGATATTATGAACTGCATACAGATTTGTTGCTGGTAAGTGTGCCTAATTAACTTACTTACTGTGGAAATTAAGATTGAAATATTATATTAAATGTATAAATATAAAATACCTGGTCGCATATCAAATAATCCTTTTCCGACAAAAGGGAATATAACTATATTACTCCAAAGGTAGCCGCCTATAAGCCAGTTATAAATCCATTCAAAATACTAATCCAACAAGAGCATCTCACTTGATGGTAACTTTTATTGCGCGAGAAATTTAAAATCACAACTTAACCCCGCGGTGTCTCAATAAACAGCGCTCTTATCGGACTTAAATCGTTATTTGAACGTAAAGTCTACATGCCTTCATTTCGTCCATTGGTAACATTATCGAAGATTTGAGATAACCAACCCTGACCGTATAACAGCTAAACAAGCGACAAACAGAAAACATCGGCGAATTCAAATAAGATAGTATGTTTACAAAAAAATTGACAAACATAATGAATCACTGGACGAGGACAATGTAAAGTCATTATTTTTCGGTTTCTAATTTTATCCCGGAAAATCCCAGATCCGCTATATTGTAATATGACTGTGTTTACATCGTAGGCGTTGGTTTGGTCACTCCTAGATCAGACCGTACAAGTTGACTTGGTCCATTTTCTTTCACGTAAGTTTACATCAATTTGCGAACAAACAGACATTTACTTATCATGTATTGGACACAGTAGTTCTCCATGGCTCTTTGAAATCAGTTTAAAATGGTTGTCACAATACCCGGTAAAGCTGCAGGGACTGTACAGAGTCATTGTCTATACATTACTTGATGAATCTGTGGCAAACCTTTATTGTTGTTTGTTGGTATTGCTACATGTAGTCATTTTTATTTGTAAACGAACTTAAGGTTGTGTAATCATGTTCCTCAAGCTTTTGCGCGTATCCACTATTGCTGTATAAATGCAATGTGTCCCCTTTCTGTTTTAACTATATATGCAGACAACCAGTACTTGAAACCACTCGCTTTGATAGTGCTACTAAGCGTATGTAATGGGAAACCCATTAGTAATAAAAAGCGAGAATTTCCATCAAGAGACATATTTGATTAAATATTCATTTCGTATTGATCTACTAGTAAATTCCGCATTTTATTACTCATGAAATGAAGTTGCGGCTTTGTTCTTTTTTTTGTCTTTTCTCTGTGTACATATATTAACAAACATCAGTCCTCATATGTTCAAAGACGCCTCACAGTTGTCAACAAAAAAGGCTTAAAATGTGCCCTATTCTGAACAACAAAACAAGCGACCACACTTTTTTCTGTATATAATAAGGAACTCATAAAGAACGTTTGTAGTTGCGTTTTTCATTTAGTTTATTCACAAATGTAACGTGTTATAAGATAAAATGATACAACAATTAACAACCAGAAAGACAATTATATTTGCCCCCATGTATGTTAAAACACCTCCTGCACAAAATTTGTGTAAAATTCTGTTTAGAACATCGCCTTATCCAGCCCTTAATCCCAAATTGTCTGTTGAATCATGCAACCCTGGTATCAATATAAAACACTCTGTTTAGTCAATTGTCTATTGAATAATGTAACACTAATATTAAATATAAAACACTACAGTATCATCAATATTTAGTCAACTTCTTCAACGGTAGGTCCACGTCCAGTCCCCGCATTCTGTGAACTTCCATCTTGAGCGTGGCCTTGCTCTGCTCCTCCATGCAGTTTAACCATAAATGGTGAAAGTTTCTTCTGAATTTCATCAAGTTTATATTCAAATTCCTCTTTCTCAGCCATGGTATTACCGTCCAACCATTTTATACACTCTACGCACAAGCTGTTAACAGTTTCTTTATCTTCAGACGATAGTTTGTCGGGTGCTGCCTCTGAAACCGCTTGTTTAATGTTGAACACATAACTTTCGAGTTTGTTTTTCGCTTCAATCCTCTGTCTTAATTTCTCGTCTTCTTCTCGGTACTTCTCTGCTTCGTTCACCATTCTTTCAATGTCTTCCGTAGAGAGGCGTCCTCTGTCGTTTGTAATGGTAATCTTGTTTATTTTACCGTTACTTTTGTCTTGTGCCGAGACGTTAAGCGTGCCGTTAGCATCAATATCGAAAGTAACCTCAATCTGAGGCACTCCGCGTGGAGCTGGTGGAATGCCGTTGAGGTCAAAGCGGCCAAGTAAGTTGTTATCTTTCGTCATCGCTCGTTCGCCTTCGTAAACCTGAATGTTTACAGCAGGCTGGTTGTCGGAATATGTTGTAAAAATCTGTGAAGCTTTCGTAGGGATTTTAGTGTTTCTTTCGATTATGTTTGTCATTACACCGCCGGCAGTTTCAATGCCAAGTGAAAGCGGCGCAACATCGACAAGAAGAACGTCTTTAATGACATCAGATTTATCACCAGATAAAATTGCAGCTTGGACGGCGGCACCGTATGCCACTGCTTCATCGGGGTTAATTGATTTGTTCAGTTCTTTCCCGTTCATGAAATCTTGTAAAAGTTTCTGAATTTTCGGTATTCTTGTTGAACCACCAACGAGAACCACTTCATGGATCTTGGATTTGTCCAGTTTTGCGTCCCGTAACGCCTTTTCCACCGGCTCCATAGTAGCTCGGAACAGGTCACCACAGAGTTCCTCGAATCTGGCTCTTGTTATTTTGCTGTAGAAATCAATACCTTCAAACAGAGAGTCGATCTCAATATTAGCATCTGTGCTACTGGATAGAGTTCGCTTTGCACGTTCGCACGCAGTCCTCAGCCTTCGCATACTTCGAGAGTTCTTACTCATGTCTTTGCCTGTTTTACGTTTGAACTCTTCTATAAAGTGTCTGACCATTCTGCTATCGAAATCTTCACCACCAAGATGCGTATCACCAGATGTTGACCGGACTTCGAAGAGTGAACCTTCGTCAATTGTCAGAATTGACACATCGAACGTACCTCCACCAAGATCAAAAATGAGCACATTCTTCTCACCATTCAAGTTTTTATCAAGACCGTAAGCAAGTGCTGCAGCAGTAGGCTCGTTAATAATTCTCATTACGTTGAGTCCTGCTATAACACCGGCATCCTTGGTGGCTAGTCTCTGCGAATCGTTGAAGTAAGCTGGCACAGTAATGACCGCGTTCCTTACTTTCTGTCCAAGATATGCTTCCGCTGTCTCCTTCATTTTTGTCAGTACCATAGAGCTTATCTCCTCCGGTGCGAACCTTTTCACATCTCCTTTGTAGTCTGCCTGGATCTTGGGTTTGCCAGCTTCATTTACGACCTTAAAGGGCCATTGCTTTATGTCACTTTGTACACTTTGGTCTTCGAACTTTCGCCCTATCAGTCGTTTAGCATCGAAAACTGTATTTGCTGCATTCATGGCGGCCTGAAATAAAAAGGAAAGATAACTTAAATGATGCAAATGAGAACTTTTAGCATCACGCTTTGCAAAAATGCTTTTAGATTAACAGTTCATCACTATATAGCCAAAACTATCGATCTGCCTATAGAATTTTGGCTGGATCCGACATGGATTTTGCCACGAACCCTATTTGACTTTCAAAACTGAAATGACATAGACAGCGGTCAGTTATTGTCTGTCGATATTATATTTGCTTGCACTAGTACACAAACTTTTAAGTTATTCAAAATTTCTATGTTAAGTTATGATCAAGAACGATGTAAAAGCACATTGACCATACGTTGAAAACCGATGTCAATAATTAGTTATACTGAATTATTGCTGTTATTGAGGTAGTACATAAAATATCCCAAACGTACAAGATGGTTTCTCAATTGTTCACTATGATATAGTGGTCACTTTGAATAATATCACTGTAAATACCCGTTTGTCATGCAGTCCATTTAGCAAAAAATATGATAACTTTTTTTCTATCGAATGAAACATTCGAAGTGTACATAATTTATATAAATTTGTTTAGAGACGTTTCTATCTTGGCAGTCAGTAACAAACATAGCACGACAACGCTACGTTAACTTGAATCGTGGACGTACCTGATTCTTTGCTGGGTCTCCGATCAACCTCTCGGAGTCGGTGAACGCCACATAACTTGGCGTTGTTCTGTTACCCTGGTCATTTGCGATGATTTCCACCTTCCCGTGCTGAAATATTCCAACGCACGAGTATGTGGTCCCAAGATCAATTCCAATTGCAGGTCCGCCAGCACTCATGTTGATCTTTAGTTAGTAATGCAACGGAATAACAAGTGTCTGCAGCGTTAAATGAATGCCTTAAATTAGGCTATATACTTAAGTGCCGTTTCTTGCGTCTTTGTAAATGTTTGAAGGCTGTTTGTTGAGAACTGGACAAGGGATCGGGTTATATGCAACCAAAGTGAATTCGAGATTTTTCCAGATAAAGATATGACCATTACTATTAATAACTCTTGAGAGCGTTCTAGTACTTTCTAGAAATAAGGGGAATAATCCATACGATCTTCACACACCGAAAACGCATACCAATGGCCAAAAGTTAAAGGGAGATCAATCGAAGTGTGCTCACGGTGTGCGTTTACAGAGTTCTCAATCTACCATATGTGTTAAATACGAAATCTATACTGTTCAAATTTGATATCAAATTGATGATTTCAAATACATACCGTCGTTTTCAAGGTCTCCACCTGAAAATAGAAAACAAAATAATAGTGTGAACGCAGATAGAAAACACATACACTCGTGTCAATTTGCAAATCATTTACATATCGCTAGGATTATGTAAATTTTGGCTCTTCTGGTGATTTTTTTTGAAAGCTTAGAATAAAACGGAATTGCACAAAACTTAAATTAAATAAACACATGAAATACCGTGAATATCATGTATCATTTGACTTTTATACAGACAGTAGGCCTATATTTTCATTGTTTACAGAAACAAGGAAGAGAACTAACTGGATGGAGTTAATCTCGGCATAAAATACCTATTTGCAGAAATATAAGAGTCAAGATTCAAAATGTTATTAAGATATCAAACAAATGACTAGGTCTTTGATCTAAGATGTTTCTGAAAGTTAGTCAGCTCCATACCTTCTTTTGGTTCCTTCGGGTCCGTGGTAGTCACCAACGTAACGGTCAGTGCATCGTCAGAGGCATTTTTGTGTTCCAAATTTACCTACGAAAAGACAGAACTATTTTTATATCTAACTGACGTTCCAAATATATTGGCCACCTTACAATAATAGGTTTGAACAATAAAACAAATAAATATATTTTACTTCTTCGTTTTTTAAACAAGAAGAGAAACTAAAAGTAAGTTAGAATAAAGTTATTTTGGGAGTAAGAATTTTCAGTAAATATGTGTAAGATGCTTCTACGGTAAAATGTTCATGTTGCTCACACCTTAAAGTTTAGGTTCTTTCAGAATTCTCTGGACGACATGTCAACTTGTGTGTGCACGCGCTGGTTACTTTTTTATTTTCAACTTAGTAGATGTCAGTTGCGCATTGTATATGACATCGCGCTCTTCGATCACGTTAACAAAAGTAAAAACATATTTATTTATCTTTTTATTTTATTTTTGGCCATAGTACTACATGGAACATTATTATTGTATCGCATGCGCACGCATAGACCACCACATGACATACCACCATGCTGTAGTTCACCTAACTAATTAATTATAAATTAAGTGTATGCACTGAAACGACCGTATCATTTTTATTCTTGTCCTGTTGAATAAATTATAGAGGCAAAGACAACACAAAATAAATACAGAACATGTTTTATTCGACAGTTTGTCCACGATGCAGAAGAGATTATGGCGAAATACCAGAGTGACGTGTAACTCTCCCCATGCTTGCCATACCCTCTGTAAGTGTCAGAAGACAACAACACAACACGTGAAAAATATGTAGCATTGCACCTTATAATATACAGACACTGACATTTGAATTATTTCGTTTTGCAAAACATTAATTTTCTTTATAGCTATTTCTTTCCTTTTATAACTATTTATGCTGATCCTGCGGAAGTGTGTAGCGTATTATTACATTTTTTAATGTCCAACAATCTGATGTTAATGTGATAATAATGTAAATGTCGGTGTGATATCCTTCTCAACACGTCAAATACAAACATCTTCTGCTCAGTGGACGTAAAACTTGATGCTTACAATACATAGACATAGATTTGTATGATTTTAGCATTTATATATTATACTGAGGGAAAGCACAAAGGCAAAAATCCACGTTAAAAGTATGAACATCTGTCTGCAATATATTGTCCGTTTGAGACTCAACGACAGAACACGACAAAACATCGGTTTAATACATTATTACAAGAACGTGAATATACATGTACATGAATATACATGTACATACAATGCGTTCACTGCAAAAAGACACAACACATCGATACGTTAATTAACAACCACGTTTCATGAAAGACATGAACACAGTGGCACCAACGGTCTTTCCGCAATCTTGCAGAAGAGAGATTCTTCACATGAATGAATATTTTATATCGTTGGTACCGGATAATACATATGACCAATGCCCCCAAAAGAGTTTAGTTATTTTAGGTTTCGGGGGATAGTGCAAGATACAGAACGAGCCCCGTTCCAGAGACACCGTCTGGTTCTTAACATGCCCGGTGTACAGCACCGATACATCGGAACTTGGTTTTAGGTCTCATCCGAAAGACCATTAGTTACGTTAGTGGAGGAGCGGGGGATCGAACCTGCGATCCCTGGATTACAAGTCAAGCGCGTTAACCACTGGACCACTGATCCCCTCCTGATTCTGATGTCCCTGGCATTCTCCGTTAAAAACCCACAAATGCCCATGATGTAGGCACAAGTTCATATATTTTCAACCATTTCCTGATAAAGAATGCAATGATTATACAACCCCAGTTCGTTAATGTGTCCTTGTATGACTGCCACATTTCAAGTATTTTTATTTACTTTCTTATCTCTCTTTATTAGGCCCATAGTAGAGCGCTTCAATTGAACAGCAAAGAATGTGATATACTTAATTCCCGATTAAACTGGAATTTAAAAAGGCTGTCTGGGTATAAATAATCAAAACCGCATTTTTCTCCATTGCAAATGTACTTTCGTATAAAAAGTGTTCATGAGCTGGCGAACATTAACTTTTTTAAAAAATCTCCAATTTCAGTGGTAAATCGTTCCCCAAAAAGCGGTTTTTATGAGCGTATTAAATGCAAAAATGTCGCACACGTCATAATGTATGAATGGATACTGTCTGCTACCGTTTGTTCATTCACATGTTTGAAGGCCATTTAACCATGGATAAATTTCAAACATATTTTAAAAACAAACTGTACATGTAGGTCTAGAGATTTCAAAGTTTATTCGGGTTTCAATTTCAGCCCAGTACTGGCTTATCGTCTATGAACGGGTCAATGATGAGTGAAGTTAAAATAAAATACAATCTCACTTAAAGTCCCAGGACCACAATTACAAGTAGCTCTTATTTTACCAAGAAAGATGTCTTACTGGCGGGAATGACCTTTATTTGTACCAAAACAATTCTTAACTTTACTTTTTAATTTTCTGAGTGTCTGTCAATTATAATTTGTATGGGTTTTGTATAAAACCAAGTTTAAAGTGTGACTGTGAGAAAGTGTTTGTACCTGCATGTGTGCAATTTTGTGAATGTATGTCTTTGATATTATTATTATTATTATTATTATTATTATTATTATTATTATTATTATTATTATTATTATTTGTACATGTGCGAAATGTGGAGCAGTATTTTTTCAATGACGTTGCAAAAATTAAGACAGGATTCTGGCTACTCTTTTTTTAAGAAACAACTTGAATACGAAAGAAATGCATATGTCAGCATTGTTTAATAGTGAATAGAACATGGCTCTATCATTATCCTATCAATAAATTGATGTTACTATATCAATAAGTTCAAAGTGATCCTGGGACTTTATAGCACATTATTACATAAGCATTACAATTTGTTACTGATACTATGTAGTAATGTATAATGCCACTAACTGTTACAGGATAATTTTACCTTGATTCATATGCACTAAGACACTGGAAAAATCTTTCTTGACACGGTTCCAAATAGACAATACAGTGAATGTGTATAGCATGCATGCATGCGCTCAGGAAATATAAATGAAATTTACTGAAGCTTTTATTGCCAAAACATCAATGATGTTACCATTACCACTGAAACATTTGCCGAAAGCTTTACACTTGTCAGTAATTGCGTACGGACGGGGGACCTCTCAAAATCACAATGTTAGCTGATTACAAAAGGAGTACTGTATACAAAGACAACTTTCGTCATTATAGAGTCGGTATGGGATTCGAACCCAGTCGAGGAATCCTACAGTAGCACGCAATCCGCTGTGAAGCACTGGGATTAAAGGGCTCTCATTTACAATGAAACGGTTTCGTTTGAATAGCAGACCAAAATCTTGAGTATTGTTGTAGACCAGAACATGCAGAAGGGATACGGCACGAGCAAGACTAAAGAAAATATACAGTTTAAATAAAAATGTCCTCGCGTATGAGTCTAGATCATCCAGTGCCATATAGAAAGCCAGTAAAACATGCCTATGTAAGGCTTATACGAAGGATCTGGAAGTCAACTAAATTTATTTACAGCAGTTAAAGTTCAAATACATGTATGTAAATTTGATTATCAAAGTCTTTCATTGAGCAACTATCCAAACATATACAGTATGTATGTGTGTTTGAAAGATACAGGATAGGTACCGTGTTTACCCAAATGCTTTTGAAACCGGGTTTCGGACACATTATACTAAGCTGAATTATTCAATGTAAATCAAGGATGATATGTTTTAACACAGTCCTAACATACCTCTGTCGATAACCTTGTCAATCCATGTAGTGTATCATGGTTCGAACTTTTTTGTCCAGTTCCTGGAGGTCCATGTTTGGACTTTTCAGGCTCATCTTGCGGTTGAGTAGAATCATCATTCTCGGCAGAATTGGACGAAACCAGTGCAAAATACATCCTAAATTATCACTTGTGCATAATGATTAATTGTTACACTATAATGTCTTTTCCGTATCTCACCACACCTTAGATAAGCAAAATATGCACAGTCAGACATTTCACAGGTAAATATTCCATTCATTTATTTTCCAAAATGTCACTATTATATTCCGTCTTGTCACTGATTTATTTCCCTCTCGAACAAGACCTCTATTTTATGTTTGTAAAACGTTATAAAATATGCACACATAATCTTATTTAAGGATTTGCTATATTTAAAATGAAAACATAGTCATAACCGTGGCCAATTTACCGGTATTAAACCATATCAAAACATACACTTTACACTTAAATACACTGACGAAAGAATTTGACATTCTTATTATAAGAGATCCAGATTGTGTGACACTTGTATAACCCCCATCATTAAAACCAAAGCTATCACAAGAGAATTTCTCCAATCTATTGCTCATTAAATATTTACTTAAATGACATTGATACAATTTCTACTTCGAAATTATCCGTGTCCGTTAAGCTATCAAGTTATCCATTCAAATAAATGAACAAATGTTTAAAGTAAACGCGACTCGTCTATCTAAACGTGAGCCTTTGATGTGTGATCTAGCCTATGCTTACAGTGCAGTTTGGTATTATATATAAGTCTAACGTAATTCAGGTATGTGTATTATCAAGACGCTATCTTTAACCACATATATATTTTGTAGGAAAAGTTGAACGAAATTTAGTCGTTTCGTCTCATTTTGATAAAAATGTTTTCACGTTTTTTACTTAAAAAAGGCATTGTTTCTGTTCACATAGTAAATTTAAGCAAAGACATATACTATAGTTTACAGGTCTTTGATTTAAAATAGCGTCCCATTCATTGAACTAAAGAGCAGACGTCAAAAATCTATTTAGTGTGAAATACCGTTTGGAAAACGAATTCATTGACTGAAACTCTGTTCGAAAGCAGAACAATAAATGATCCGTTTGATAAAGAAAGTTAATAGTTTAAACAAATTAAATAAAACAATCGGAGTTGACGCCCAAAACTATAAAATGACCGAAACGTGTCGCTGTATATAGAGATAACAAGAAATATTCGAATGGTATAGTTCAAATTTACAAAAAAGACACCCGTACAAAATGAAATTATGTGAAAGCGATCCGATTCAAACCATTGCTTCTGTTATCTAATGTTTTGTCCTGCTGTGGAAAAGTCGTTTAACTTTAGACTCCTATTTATTTTTCAGTCATATTGACGAGATGTCATTGTTTTTGTTATCTTTGAACAAACAAAATGTTGATCAGTGTCACAACCTTTAAGTGTGACATATCAGTAAAGTTTTGTTTTTACGATATGACAAAGATTATGGCGAACAATACTACTGTTGAACTGATTAGTTTCGTGTTTCTAAAAAGTTTTTTCCCCAGTGATATACATATAATATGTTTTATTTCTTCGTAAACTAAGCTGACTGCATCTTAATACAACTGAAAAGAGTGCCATGTGCATGTTACATGTATTAATTAGTTACCGGTATATCACTCACAATTTTGATTGACATATATGTATAGTTATGTAATGTATGAAATCATCGTCTTTATTGTTTGTGTTATTCATAGATTGGCTTTAGTATCAAATTGTATTTTGTATTTTCTTGGGAGTTTCATCATTGGCACCAGATATACTTTTTGTAAATCAATATAGACTGACGAACGCTCGTATACTCGATAAACGAACTCCGAGTGATCAAAACTAACCAATGCAAAAAAGTAAGCGAGAAAAATCTCGTGTTTTGACATGTACATATCACTTTTGTTACTAAATTAGTAATCGAGATCAAAACATGTTGTAGCAATGAATCCAAGGCCACATAGATCTACTTTCCGTCTTTCAAACGAAGTAAAAAGCAAAATGGCCATAATAGTTCAGTATTGACTGTTATCCATTATTTAAGTATAGAAGAAGAAGAAAAGGGAAGCTTTCTGAATGAAAACCAAAAAGTGACTATCTATCTGTTCCTCTCGCCGGAAATTATGGACAGGGTGCACACCGAGGAAGTTCTCAAACGGTTTGGGCTGGCATTACTTTTGCTTTTACTATAGCTGGCTCTCGGCTGGTTTTGATGCTGATGGTGGCGCAGTAAATTTCTAACTTGTGGAACACGACATAGTTACAGAAGACGGTGTGAGAATGAGATGAAAAGAAGGTCTCCCAGTGAAAAGCTTGAAAAAAGTTGTTGAAGAAGATAGTCGCTAATGAAGCTAATAAAGCAGTTTGGTTGACTGTCATCTGGGGCTTGAGCTTCTGTGTTTTTAAATATCATGCTGAACTTTATACCTCTTCATCAGGTACACCTGTAATAGATGCAATCTCTGGGGAGGATACAGGAGTAAGCGGAGTCTCTACTGATATTCGTGAAAGAGGCTTGTACTTTTTGCCAACGGAGGTGGTACTGAAGACCCATTCCACCAAGACCAAAAAGGAACTGTTGTTATATGTAAACAAAGACCCGACAGGCGACTCTGACATTTCTTTCCTCTTTAATGGTGTCTCACTCTCTTCATTTACTGACTTTGAAGTTGTCAGTTCAGCTACCTTTGCCAGTCTGTGTTTTGTCAGCTATACATTCCACCATACGTATGCTCTCTCTGTCTCTCTGTCTCTCTGTCTCTCTCTCTCTCTCTCTCTCGTGACCGAGGCAACCACTATTATCTGATAAAAGCTGCCAGTATCCTCATCCGACTTGATGATGAGTTATATCAACAGTTTCCATCAGTTCTGGTTTTGGTTCATACACTGGCGATAAACCCCGGATTCAAGTGCGAGAGAGAACAAGTCGCTATCTGAGTGGGGAATCTGTAGGCTGATGCCTCATTGCATTACCTGATGCTTTGACAGATACGTCCTTAGATCAACAGGTCCTCTTAAAAGTTTAGCACCATTAAACCAAGGGCATAAAGATCGTTTGTCCTCGATAAAGCTCGGCATTTTGCGCTGACATCATAGTATTTCTTTCTCAACATAGCTTGCTTCTTCAAGTTTGGCTCGCAATGTCATGAACCTGTGAGAGCCCACGCGTAGGCTTCAACTGCAACCTCATCATCATCGTTCACATCTGGTTTCCCAATGACGGCCTTACTTGGGACAAGCATGTTTAGCCTAACTGCCACTTGGTTTGGTGAGAATATACTTGAAGAATGCTCTGTTCACCTGTAAGTCATCATTACTTGTGGAAGGTAAACGTCCATTGACTTCTGGGTTTTGTTGCAATACATGAATAGCATATCTAGGAATGTGCGGTTGAATCTCTATACTGTCCATTTGCTTAGGGTTGAACACTCATGGTACGCATTTTTTAATGCGAAGCAGGTTACACATTTCTTTAAAAAACGGTTGATTCAGAGGTGAGACCTTGATCACTGTGAACTTGAAGTGGAATCCCAAAACGACAGACAAACTCATTTACAAATGCTCTGGCATCGCCCATCCTGTTAGTTACAGCGTGATAAATCTTATTATCTTACCAAATATATACTCCGTGTTGCTCCTTCTTCTTGTTGTCACCTACTCTCTAGACTCTGAAGTTGTGACACACCTTCACGGCGTTAAAGGGCCTGAACCCGTCTTGGAATCTACGGAAGCAAGTTCGCCGTCGGGAGTGGCGGGACGTCCTTCTGGTGGTGGTCATCGTCTGAAACTGAAGGAGAATAATAACCAGCGCCGCCCTGGGTAATATTAACACCAGCATCTTCTATATTACATGTTACCTGGTTACCAGGGTCGGATAGGTTCACAGTTCCACCCCGCGTCACCCACCGGAAGCCAGTCTTCAATGCCTCTATGTACACTGGAGTATCTACCTTGAGATTGTGGGGAGCCTATTTGAGATGTGTCACCTTTCGTGCCACGTACTGCCAAAATCATTGCACCGTACTCTCCAAGTACAGCAAGCCGCTACGTGACCTCTTTGTTGGACCTGTGCATACATGGCTGGTGACACGTCCTACGTCATCCGCTGACAGCTCGTGAGCAACCCTGAAATGTTGGCTCAGCTTCTTGAACATAATCATGTTCACGTGGTCGCCCCTGTTCTTCGCTGCCGTGCAAATATGTCATTCACGAGGAACATGGTTACCTGGCATTGTGTTCTTAGCGAATGCAAAAGAAAAACAAATTTTTACTAATTAAAACATTGATTTAAATTTCAAGTAGGAATTAATTTAAACTTGAAATTTAATTGATTTCAAGATAGATTATTTAAAGGGTAGATGAAAACAAGCAAAAAGAAGTCTAAAAAGAGAGGCTAAGTCTTACTAGAATTTACAAAGTGAACTGATTTCTACGGAATGCGGGTTGGGACATGCCAAACTTACTAATTGCTACTTGCGGATTGCCACTTACTTATTGACAAATGCTGATGGAAACATGCCACTTAGTAATTGCTAATTGACACTTGCTTCTTGCTACTTGTTTATTGCTATAGCTACTTGCCACTTGCTTATTGATCAATGCTGGTTGAAACATGCTACTTGCTAATTGCCACTTGCTTATCGCGGTTTTGCCAATTGTCACTTGCTACTTGCTTATTGCTAAATGCTTGTTGAAACATGCGTCTTGCTAATTGCCACTTGCTTATAGTGGTTTTGTCAATTGCCACTTGCTTATTGCCACTTGCTAATTGCTACATGCTACTTGTCACATGCTAATTGCCACTTGCCACTTGCTAATTGCCACTTGCTTATTGCGGTTTTGCTAATTGCAAGTTGCCACTTGCTAATTGTCACTTGCTAATTGTCACTTGTCATTTGCTATTTGCTAGTTGGGACATGCCACTTGCTAATACTTACTTGCCATTTGCTTATTGCTAGTTTGGACATGTCACTTGCTAACTGCCAATTGCTTGTTGCCACTTGCTACTTGTTAATTGCTTATTACCTTTTGCTTGTTACTAATCACTAGTTGCCAATGACTACCGAACATTGCTAGGAAATAACGAACATTAGCTATTATTATTTTATTGAAGTAAAATATTTAGTTTTTAATGTTAAAATGGAACATGCATACCAAAAATATATTATATTCAATCACATTCAAGCTTTTAATTTATACAATTTCAAAACGCGTGATCTGATTCATGTTCATGAACATTGAACATGAGTTACTATTAAGAGTAAACAAGACATCTATAATGGTGTATGTATAGATTATATGTTATAAGTTTATTATGAATTACGTTGTGTATTTGCTCTCGCAATCAAAAGCGTTTGAACGACTCCAAAGGTAACTTGCAAGTAGTAACAAGTGGCAGAAAGCAAATAGCAAGTGGAAATTAGCAAAAAGCAATTAGCAAAATGCAATTAGCAAGTGGCAATTAGAAAATCATAATTGGCAATGAGAAAATGGCAAGTAGCAAGTGGCAATAAGCAAGTAGCAATTAGCAATTAGCAAGTGGCATGTCCCAAGTAGCAATAAGAAAATGGCAGGTGGCAATAAGCAAGTGTCCCAAATGGCAATTAGCAAGTGGCATGTCCCAACTAGCAATAAGCAAGTGGCAATAACCAAGTGGCATATTCCAAGTAGCAATTAAGTATAAGTAAGTGGCAATTAGCAAGTGGCATGTATCAACTGGCAATTAGCAAGTGGCAAGTGACAACAAGCAAGTGGCAAGTGAAAAATAGCAACTAGCAATAGGCAATACGTAAGTCGCAAATAACAAGTGGCATGTCCAAACCTGCAATCAGCAATAAGCAAGTGGCAATTAGCAAGTTGCAATTAGCAAGTGGCATGTCCCAACCCGCATTCCATAGATTTCTTTAAAGAAATTGTCTATATTAAATACATTTTCGAGGAACGCGGTTGGTCGCACGTACCATCTGTGCAGCCTTGGTGGGCAACTCATACATGACTAGCAAGACATGTAACGGCAGGAATTTCCGTCGCTATGATTAAAGCGTATTGAAGAAGGAAGTCTTGACCAAGTATACCGTCTTACATACTTTAGCGTCCTTAAAGATGCCACCCGCCAGAATCAATGTTGTTTTATCCTAACAGAAACTGTTATTCTCTGACAATTTGCCCCTTGAAGTTTAACGTTTGTTTCAACAGGATTGGGTATCTTGCTTGGATCAAGTGCACAGAATACCCTTTGTGATGATAAGTTGTGGATGATAAATTATCAACCAGTAGTTGACTTAGTATATTACTGTATGTGTATAAGCCATTGGCCAAAACAAAGATGTCTGATAACTGACCTATCTGATTAAATAAATTGGTTGGTGGTGCGTCTGTATTATCCAGCCACTTTCCTCCACTAACCGTTGGTCACTTTGGCCAGTAGGTTCGAGTTCCGACATCGTTGCATTCTGTTCGTCTGGACAGCTACTTTTATAATGCTCCGTTCATGTGCAAATGTAACGACCAGTGTACTTGCCCTTTGGCCAGTCAGTACTGTTACTGTGTTGTAACTGTCTTTCCAGTCTAGATTCCATCTTTTAAAGCTTACTTAGAACGCCCTGCATCTGTTCTTCTACATATATTTTTGATATTGCATCATTATTTACTTCTATGTTGGGTTTTGTACCTGTTCCATATCCATTAATCATTATGACAGTTGGATGTTTTATGTCGTCCCTTCCGATCACAAACTCGTATCTCTCTACATCATCAACGGCCTGCTGAATAGTCCTACACTCTTTGTCTAAGCAGCGACATCTCATCTCAGGACTGACTGCTTTGTAAAACTGGTGAAGTGCCAGAGATTACTGGGCAACGGTATGCCCGCTTTGCCAATCACAACACCGAAGGAAGCCAATGCCCCAACAACCCCTCGTCTTCTTGCTTCAATCCTAGAGATATGCATGTACTTAGATTGCTGCTTCTTGCTACCAAAACTGTCAGACAACTTTTGAACCAGATTACGAAATATCATCCGGTCACGTTGTTGTATGCAAACATTGCAACGATTAAAAGTAGGAACAGGGCCCTATAGCCATGAAGCTGGTGTAAGTGCCTTTTTCTTCTTCGGACCACCTGCCTAGTTCTGCGTAGTTTGAAAAGTGAAAATAATAACTCCCCTAGTCTCAACTACCATCATAAAAAAAACTAAAATTATATATAGCCGTATTGCAGGTACGTTTGATCTAAAGGCGTTGTCCCTCGGAAAACCATCATAATTTCTGTGTTCTCCTGGGTTTCCGACCTCTCGTCTACGCCCATCACGGAAGGCAAGAAAATTTGGTAACTGGTATTGTTCATCATCACTGCCCTCAGATTTCAAAGCGTGCTGATTGTAACCACTTTGTCCAGCCAGCTGTTTGATGCTGTTCTGAATTTGTTAATAGATTGAGTTTGACCCCTGTGCAGTTTGAACTTTTATTAAAAGTTTTGATCCTTTTTTATAATAAATCTTCTTATGTCTTGTGTGACACATTGCCTATTCTTTTTAATTGGGACAAACTTTGAAATGCCTGCTTGGATTAATAATTTAAACATGATCAATCTCTTCAACCGGAATGACCTCTGCATCTTTTAAGATTTTGACTTTGGACCTATTATAAAATGATTGAAGTCATCCTATTATGCTTTTCTGAATAATGGAATGTCTTCGTGGGTTGTTTATTTACGAAGGGTTGCGCCGAGCTTAGGAAATTACAAAACTATGGTCTGAAATACCAGCTTGGGCAGATACTGTTTCCTAGTGTGGGTTCATTGTAAGGCATAGGTCTAAAACATTTTCATTACGTGTATGGGAACTAACCATTTGCGTGAGGTCAAAGTTATCAGGGATTTCTAGAAAATTATGATCGGACTTTCAAAGTACCACGTTAAAGCAGATGCGTCATATATTGCAAAAGCCAGATATGACGGTCTTCTTCTGAGGTCGACAAATTCATTTAAATAGTGGAGTTACCTTATTTCATTATAAGTATGTGGCCAAAGTTTAAGGTAAGGTTTAGGTGTTAAAGTCACCGAAAATTCATGAGGTGCCTTTTGAGGCGTCTGTTGAGTTCCAGTGACATTTCGAACTCAGTGAAGCTCATGGGATCATTATCCTTTGGTGTGTAGTAGGCAGCAACAAATATGGTCTTAGAATACTCATATATATTTGACCCATAGCAGTTGACATGGGCTATTAATTAAATAGTTGCTCTATGATGATAATATATATTTGTTTTTGACCAGAATAAAGACGCCACCTTCTTTACCTATTACGGAAATTTGGGTAACCTTAAGTTAATGGGAATATTCGTGGACCTATATAGGTCCGTGGAATATTTAACTTGTGTGGTGGTCTTTGGTAAGCAAGGGTTTCGGTTCCTACGACCATATCTGGATCACGAGTATCAATTACGTAAGATAACGTTGAATTTTTATTTGTTCATTTATTGATGACAATGGATTGCAAGTTCAGATACATGGCCTTGAAATAAGCGCAAATATGAGGGTAACTTTAAAGTAAATTGGCCTTGAGGGACCTGACACAGCTAGGGCTCTCGTTTGTGAGGAATAAATGTTGCGATTACTTGTATGTGGGTTGTAGGGGTTTGAGAGAGTTGAATATGTATTGAGTTAAAATGTGACTACTCATCAACACTGGTCTTTATACGGGCGAAAGCTCGACCATAGGTAAACGTATGTACGAGTATTTAATTGAATACTGAAAGCAATAAAATTAATGAATTCACGATTACCCATGGAAGATTTCAATTTGTCCGCACCCATGGACGATACGATAACATACTTATAACGATGCACCGTCTGTACGCAATCGCAACGTCTCGGCAGAACGAAGGGAAGGAAATTTGGCGAAGACTTCCGATTGCGTCTACAGGTACTCTGTTGTTGTTGTCATTAAATGTCTGCAATTTTTGCGTTTGAAAACGCAACACTTCAGCTTAGTAATTTGAAATGTAAAGAGATCCTATTTATACACATTCCTAAAGTTTGATGCTCTTTCTTGTGACGCCATAAAAAGCACCATTTCTTTTCGCAATCAACCCTCGATGCATGACTCTATGGATATTCGTGACCAATAATTTTCGGAACTTGAACCGTTTTTGCGTCCCCTGAAAATTCGTACCATTTCTAAAAATGAAATTCCTGTTATGCTTTCGCCCGATATAGGTATTGCCTATTTTCATATTACGAGCGAAAGCTAGAAGAGCGCGAAGCCCGACCACAGGTAAACGTATTTACGAGTATTTAATGGAATATTGAAAGCAATAAAATACATTATTTGACGCTACACCCATACAACATTGGAAAGTGTCGACTCCTGGACGATACGATAACATACTTATAATGCTGCACCGTCTATAAACTTCCGCTGCTTATTTTGTTTACAAGGTGACGTCTTTTATCAAAAGAAATTGTGACGTCATTAAATGTCAGCCATTTTTGTTTTGAAAAACGCAACACTTTTCCGTTGAATGCAAGTTTGTACTTTGAAATGTAAAGAGATCCTATTTATCCACATTTCTAAAGTTTGAAGGTCTTTCTTGTGACGCCATAAATAGCACTATTTCTTTTCGCAATCAACCCCTCTATTCGTGACTATATGGATATTTAGTAACTTGAACCGTTTTTGCGTCCCCTGAAATTTTGTACCATTTCTAGAAATGAAATTCCTGTTATGCTTTTGCCCAATATAGGTATTGCCTTTTTTCATATTAAGGATATTTTCCCTTGATACTTCACGAGAGTCGTCAACAATTTGCTTCAAACTACATGTCCTTTGTAACCACTGAGTCAGTTTCAAACAAACTTTACAGGAATGTTTCTTGGATGGTCCTCGTCTAAAACTGTTCAAACTATTCCGCTCCACTCGACTTCTTATCCAAGCAACTGGGCCAATTCTATCTAAACTTCACAGGAATGAATCTTATACGGGCGAATGCTCGAAGGGCGCGAAGTTGAAGCCCGACCATAGATAAACATATGTACGAATACTTAATTGAATACTAAAAGCAATAAAATAAGTGATGTGTCATATAAACCCACGCAACATCTGGAAAGTGTCGACTCCTGTTCTTTGGATACGAAAAATAGTTCTATTTATACGCTGCCCTAGGTCTATGTTCTTTCGCTGCATAAAGTGACGTCATTTATCAAAAGCAACACTGTGACGTAATTAAATAATGGCAGCCATTTGTTTTGAAAGGCGCGAACCACTTCTTGATTACAGGTTTGTACTTTGAGAATGTAAATGAGATCCTATTTATAACAATAAAATTACTTAATTAGGTTTACCCATGGAAGATTCAATCTTGTCGACGCCATGGACGATAGTACCATTCCTTTACACAATCAACACCTTGATTCATGATTAAAATATATGTTTTCATATGAAGACCGTTTAAAAGAATTAAAACTTCAGCATTGGTTTACTGTCGTAAACGCTATCAAATCCAATGTATTCAAAATTGTGAATGGTATCGACAATGTTTCAAGAGATTGAAATGTTTAGAGATTTCAAATTTATATACTTCCTGGAAAGTTTGATATTATTTCTTCCTCGTTCACTGAAAAAGTACCATCTTTTAATTCAAGCCGCGATACATGACCTATTGACATTCTGGAATGTTTTTCAGGAGACCATGGTTAACGGATTTGCCAGTCCTTCAGAATTCGTAAGACTCTAAAAATGAAAAGTACTGTTATTCATGCTCAAAATATGTATTCACTAGTGTCATTTATTAAGCCATCGTATGTAGAGAAGATTAAAAAGGTTCGAATATGAATGTAATACACCGGAGCCTTGTTTAAGATAATTTGTTTTGAAAACATATTGATGTAGATGATTAGATTATTAGATCTCAACAAGTCAGTCAGAATGGTAAGTAAGTAAGAGCAATGGATATTTTCGTAACTTTAACGTTTTTGCGTCCCTTGAAAATGTGTTCCATTTCCAAAAATATATATCTGTTATGCTTTAGCCCGATACAGTATAGGTATTGCCTTTTTTTCATATTATTGTCCTCTTTCAAAATAACTCAAACCAGTGTGCTCCGTTGCACAAATAAGAGTGTCAGCTAAAATATAGTGATGTGAGCCCGAAGTAAAATTTATTTATCATGGCTGACAATCAAAACGATACACCGTTACATTTGTGATAGCTTTGACTTTGTGCTTAATGGTGATTGTGACCAAGATACAAAAAACAGCATGAATGTGCAGCATGAAAAAGAGTTTTAATTTTCCTAAATTTAACGGAATCTGATTATGGCATCCACTAAAGATGACAAGATTTCAAAAGATGAGTGCAAGTCTAGAGTGACCGCTATTAAGGACTTGATTGACAACGAAGAATGTGTGCTAAGAAAGCGTCTTCCTAGAAAATTACCAAAGAGAGACTGTGATGTTTATGTCACAAGAAAGACCGATTTCAGACAGCAGTTAAAAAGGTGTCAAAAACTTCTTGACAAAGGAAATTTAGTGTGCATTCATGGTCTTGGCATGGCAATAAATAGGGCTATCAATTTAGCGCTTCAGTTGAAAGAAACTGGCATGGGTACTGTAGAATTGGCAGTCCACACATCAACGGTAGAATTAACAGATGATGTTGAACCGCTTGTAGATGACAGGGATGCAGATACATTGTCAAGAAATAACTCTGCAGTTCACATTCGTGTCTACAGGCCAGATGCTGAAAATCCAAACAAGCAAATAGATGATATTGAGAAGGACCTGAAGGGCTGATTCTATAAATATTTAAGTGGTAGGTATATGCTAAAAAACAGGAAAGGTGACATTGTTAGTTTCAAGAGTTTGTCTCCCATGTCTCGATATTATTGGAATCTGGGTTACAGTATAACTTCCATTAAGTACCTAAATACACACATAGGTGCTTCTTTATATTGACCCAGTTGAAATTAAACTTTTTTGTTGTTGATTTATGCCTGTCTAGATAGGTGTTAATAGACTAATTGACGCCAAAAGTAAGCTATTTCCCTCAGGGGTGATAGACAATTTCACACCTTAATGTGAGCACAAGTTGTCACCCTTATTGGTGCAGGTATATTTTGCTCAAAATACAATAAAGGAACTGAGAGGTGTGGTTGCAAATATCTTTATAATGTTTACCAACAACTGTGATTTCATCAATTTGTTGTATATCAATAGGGGGGGGGGGGGGGGGGGGGGGGGGGGCCCCCCCCCCCCCCCCCCCCCTTTTGGGGGGGGGGGTGGGGGGCCCCCCCCCCCCCTTTTTTTTTTTTTTTTTTTTATCATAACTTGTAAGTTCAATGCCCCAATAAAACAAATGCATTAGTAAAACAATACAATTTATGATAATCAAAGAACCAAAGCAAGTTGTTTGCCAAAATATGATGATGGATGTTTCTACTATTTATTAATTAAATTCTATGAAATAATCGTGATCAGATCGAGTTATTGCTCTTTGCAGTTCACAAATTTCATGTGGGGTACATGTTACTTTCTTTTCTTCAAAATGTCCGCTTAATTTCTACCATTTTCTAATTAAATTATCTAAATTAAGAGTGAAATGGAGTGTTTCAATACAAACATTAAATGCTGAATTACCAAAAGTATGATTATCAGAAAGATAATGAATAATAAAAATTAAAGTGATAATACCCTTCAATAAAATAAACGCAGTTTCATTTAATGCATGGTTTAGTATCATTAAAAACAAGCATTGCGAAAGTTGTAGCTAAATAACATAGATATATACAACAGTTTTATTCCTATTGAACATAGTTGAAAAATGACAAAATCTTTTTTGACCTACCGGGTCATAAAATTATTTTCCATCAATTTGATATGATAAATTTGTGTTTGCATGCACAATGAAAGAAATGGTTGAGCATAACGTTTTTTCTTTTAATTTTCTAAACAATTTTTAAGTTTTAAAAACTTTTCTTGACCATACTTTTTCTGGTCATTTTGGGCAGTATTATAGCTTTAAGATACTAGTTGACTATTCGGAAAAAAATCAGGTACAAGTTGACCAATTAGGGTACAAGATGACTAAGGTAAGATTTGACTGGTTACTGATCAAATTCATGAGCTAAGCTGATCTGTATTTGCAGTGATTTCTTGACAAGCCTTGACAGCATGTTTTACACAGCAGCCCTACGTCAGTTCTTTAAATCACTGACATATATACATGTAGGTCCGTGTTTAAATGTATACAGATGTATATAGTAGATTTATGTTTTCAGGTTTTAAAACTTTGGATGTCTGGCAGTAAGGATCTGTTTGGATTTACTACTTTGATGTGGCCCCCAAAAATTCAGAAGTTTTACTTCATTGTGAAAAAGAATGTAGGACTCCAGAATTCAGAAGTTTGACTTCATTGTGAACAGGAGTTTAGAACCAGTTACACCAAGAAGAAAGCCATATGATGGCTGTACATGAAAATTCACATAAAGGATAAAATTATTCATTTCATAAACAGTTCTTACCGAAATAGTCAGTGTGAATTTAATCAAGTACAAGTTTTATATTATGCTATTGCTATGTACATGCTCTAATATTTCTTACAAATTGTGGGTTATTTGATTTATACCCCAACGTACAAAGTATATGAAAGCTGTATCATCATGTTTATTGGAACCATGTTTGTCTATTCATCAATACCACAGGCTGGATTTCAATGAAACATCACATGAGTGACTAGTGCCAAGCCCAGTTGTGCATATTGTCAGCATGTTGGGCTCAGACAATTTTTCATTGAGTTGTTGTTCTTTGATCTTTTTATACATACATGTAGTGTGTACATAGAGATGTGTGTCTGCCATGCTTCTTAGCAACCTTTGGTGGCAATTCAGTGAAAAGTGACAGGAATAATTGTTACCAAGCTTTCTTGTGCATACTATTCTTTTACTAAAGTCAGTTGTGCAGAATTCTGTTGTATACAGGTTTTGTACAAAAGTTTATTCTGTTTCTACATGTAACATTTGTAGATTTGGCTTCCAGTACATTAGGTTTATAGCTTTTTACTAAAAATATTGTTAGTTTAATTTTCTACATTTGCTACATACATGTGTTGTATGCTGGACATTGTATCAATTAGGTTTCCTGGTCATAGAATAGCATTGCAAATTTTGACAATAAAGGCAGCATTTTATTACACAAAAACTATGAATGAATTTTACTATGCATGGTCATCATTTGTTTAACAACCACAAGTATCATGGGGCACAAGAAATGGCACACAAAGCATATGCTAGGTAATGGCATTGCTTTTATTTGTTTTCTTAAATGTTTAAAGGGTATTGAAGAAGTCATGATTACCGGTAGGCTGAATGGACATTTTGCTGTATATACACTTGGCATTGCTTAGTACATCACTGGAATGAATACTGAAAATACAATATGTGTTTGAAAAATTTATTTTCATAAAAAAAACAAGTACATACATGTATGTTGGGTTAGTCTTTCTTGGAAGTAGTTTCTTACCTCACCTGAACACAAAGTGCTCATAGGTGAGCTTTTGTGATCAACAATTGTCCAGCTTGTGTCTGTCTGTCAACAGTTTCTTGAAAGCAATCTGAAGACAACAATTTTACTCGAATCTAAATGAAACTTTCTGACTGCACATTGCTGATTAACGGTCGAGTCTGATAATCTTAAACTAGGTCATATTATAGAAAAACTTTGTAAGTACACTAGAGGTCACACTTGTTACCTGATGTACATAAAACTTGATCAGAATGGTCATAATGTTTGTCTTGATGATTTCTAGGCCAAGTTTGAATCTGGGTCACCTGTGGTCAAAAACTAAGTTACACAGGTCAAATTGAAAAAAAAGGCTTGTTAATATTCTATAGAGGTTACATTTATTTTCTAATCACCATGGAAAATGGTTAGACATGTTTGTCTTGATGATTTCTAGGTCAATTTGAAATCTGGGTCACCAGGGGTCAAAAACTAAGTCATACAAAATCAAATAAAAACCATGTTTTTAAAGCCATGTTAGCCATATTCTATAAAGCAAACCTTTATGCATTCCTAGGGAACTTAACTACAGGGAAAAACATAGTATATGTTGGTGTCTCCATTTAACTACTAGGCCAATATCAATTTGGGTCAAGAATCCTGGGCTCAAGAAATTTTGGAAATGATTTAACAACAACCACAGCCAGGAAGAAAAACTTTAGCCATGTCCTTGAAGCAATTCGAATTTAGTATCCAATCGCCATGAAAACTTGCCAATCTCATTAATTTTAGGTCAAGTTCAAATCTCGTTCATGTGGGGTCAAAAACGATGTCCCAGGGTCAAATCAAAGAAAAGCCTTGTTAACACTCTTGAAGTCACAGTCCAGTCAGACTAGTAGAGGGATATTGGCCCTTTTGGGCCTCTTGTTTTTTTAGTTCACCTGGCTAAAAGTGCCAGAGGGAGCTATTAGGATCACTCTCTCTCTGGGGTCTGTTGTATGTCCTTCCACCATTTCCTTCAAACCACATCTCCTCTGAAACCACTGGGCCAATTTTGATGAAACTTTGCAAGGATGTTCCTTGCATGAAGCTCTATCATGTAACAAATAGGTCAAAGAAATTTTTCTTCAATGCGGAACTCTAGTGGCCTGTGGCAACAAATTATGAGACCCGGGTCAAAATCTTCTCTGAAACCACAAGGGGTCCTTGGTTGGACAGCTTATCAAGGAAAATTGTTCAAAAGTTCATGACCCACCTAATAGAATTTATCCTTAGCCTGGCAGGGGGAACTCCACCAAGATTGATTCAAATCAGACCCCTTGATTTTACATTGGCTTATATAGGGGAAAAACACAAGGCTGACAGGGAGATAATAGGTATTTGAAATGTTACTTAGCAATGGATAGTGGACTTCTACGAATGATGTTAGAATCTTGATCCCTTTTATTATAGCCAATGGTAGTCAGGTGAGCGATATAGGGCCATCATGGCCCTCTTGTTTATGTTTTTGGTGGTTTATTGAAATATAATGGTTGATTATATCCCTATAACTTCACTGTTCACTCAGTGAAATTATCAGAATTTTTTCCCAGGATTAACGTCTAAGTATATACTAAGCATACTGAAAGGCGGGAACCATACTGTGATGACGTCGTTAAAATAACATCATGTGCGTTATGCTTTCTGGTGAAGTTTCCGGTGATTTCCATCATTTTATTGAAACAAGCATAACAAAAGTAGAGTTTTAACCATAAAATAAACAGAAAGTGAGATGTAATATCATAATAGTTTCATTTGTGAACACCAAAAGTAGTTTTTTCCACTTTGCGGCTGTGCCACTTGTGAAAAGATCACTTTTGGTGCTCACTTGGTGAAATTATAATATGATATTACACATAAACTAACAATTATCCTCTATGTCATGAAATTTGTTCAGCGTTTGTCTTGATTTCTTGGTCAAGAATGTGGGTCATCTTGGATTTAAAACTCACATGGTCAAATCAAAGAAAAAACTCAAATTTTATTGCCAATCATGTAAACTGGTAAGAATATTTGTCTTGTCAAGGTCAAACAGAATGTTTGTGTTTATGATATACAGATAAAACTTAGTTGACTCAAGCATCAATAAACCACAGACCCAGGATAATTTGAGATCTTTCGTTGGTCCCAGCCATTTTTCTTATATGATTAACTACACCATAGATAACTCCAGCATTGGTAACTCAATATTTCTAGGAACACATGTGGTCCCTTCCGTTAATTTATATTTAGTGCACAGTGACATATGGTGATAAAAAAATGTATGCCAGATGGCAGAAATTACCAAACCAAATTTCCAAAGGATCAAAAGCTAAAGTGTCTCATATCCTGGCTGTGGTTCAGATTGATTAAATCATTTTCAAAATTTGCTAAAGCGCAGGATTTCTTTTAGGGAGACTATTCAACATATACTTGTTTTTCCGTGTAGTTAAGTTCTCTCCCTTAGAGCGCATAAGGTTTGGTAACTTTGGTTTATAGGATGGTTTGCTACATGTCAAACTTGTATATTTTACCATGTATTTTGACATGTTTAAAAAAGAAAGTATGGATTATGTACCTCTCAACTCACCGGTACCAGTCTCTGGCTGAGAGAGCAATTTTGTTTGGTGTTGGAATTATTAAATACTTTGTGCTTTCAAAAGTTTTATATACTTAACTGATTTTGTAAACCTTTGTATGGTTGAATTTTTAAGGTGGCTGACTTGAATCACTCAACCATTCACTGATAAAGGAAGGTATTGTTACTGGGTCATTGGTTTGATTCCTGGGTCATTGGCTTTGATCATTGGGTCATTGCTTTGATCCCCTGGTCATTGAATGATCACTGGGTCATTGGTATGATCCTTTGGTAATTTGAATGATCACTGGGTCATTGGTTTGATCACTGATATGATCCCTGGTTCATTGGTATGATCCCTGGTACATTGGTATGATCACTGGGTCATTGATATGATCCCTGGGTCATTGGAATGATCATTAGTATGATCCCTGGTTCATTGGTATAATCACAGGTTCATTGGTATGATCCCTGGTTCATTGGTATGATCACTGGGTCATTGGTAGGACCACTGGTTCATTGATATGATCACTGAGTCATTGGCATGATTGCTGGGTCATTGGTTTGATCCCTGGTTCATTGGTATGATCCATGGGTCATTGGTTTGATCCCTGGTTCATTGGTATGATCCCTGGTCATTGGTATGATCCCTGGTTCATTGGTATGATCCCTGGTTCATTGGTATGATCACTGGGTCATTGGTATGATCACTGGTTCATTGGTATGATCACTGGGTCATTGGTTTGATCCCTGGTTCATTGGTATGATCCCTGGGTCATTGGTTTGATCCCTGGTTCATTGGTATGATCACTGGTCATTGGTATGATCGCTTGGTCATTGGTTTGATCACCAGGCCATTGTTATGATCACTGGGTCATTGGTTTGATCTTTTGGTATTGTTATGATATCTGGGTAAATAGTTTGATCCACAGGTCATTGGTATGATCCCTGGGTCATTGATTTGATCTCTGGGTCATTGATTTGATCCCTGGGTCATTGGTTTGATCCCTTGGTCATTGGTTTGATGACTGGGTCTTTGATATGATCCCTGGGTCATTGATATGATCACTGGTTCATTGGTTTGATCCCCGTGTCATTTGTATGATCACTGGGTCATTGGTTTGATCACCAGGCCTTTGTAATGATCACTTGGTCATTAATTTGATCCTTTGGTATTGGTATGATATCTGGGTCATTGGTTTGATCCCCAGGTCATTGGTATGATCTCTGCCACCCACCTGATTGAGGAAATTAGCCTCTATGATCTGCCTCTATTGCAATTAATTGCATGTCCTCAGTGTGTAAAAATAATTTCTTCGAATGCACTTTTCCATTTTTAGCAAACGATGCTTCAATGGTACAATTAAAGGAAAATTATTTTTTATGAATTTCACAAGATTTGCTATTTGCTCATATTAAACCAAAATTTCAAACTTCAAGTTGCTTTTTGTTATTGGTAGATGACCTTGTGCATGAAGTGCTCAAATTGCCTGGAGTTGTCTGTTGATATCTGTGTGCAAAGGAAAACTTGATGAGCAGGTAAAACATCACACATTCAGGGAATGTAATAAAACATATGCTTAATTTGTTTTACAATCAGATCTCTATGTAACATGGGTATACATTTGTATATGGCTACATGCTTGAATCTCTTGTCCTTGGCTTCCACAATTGTGCAAATGCTATCACTAGTGGCTATAAATTCATCTCCTTCACCAATGTGACAAGTGAACATGCCATAGTGAAATATCAATCAACAGTCTTGAAGAAGACAGAGGTTCAAGAGACAGTGTGGTTTCTATACCAGTCCCACTTCTCTTCTTATAGGAACAAGAAACACTCTGTACAATTGACTATACTTTACTGACAGAATACAATGTACTGACAATATATTATTACACACTTAACAAGCAAGACTGTGCCAATAAACCATAACAAGGCAAGAACATATACAACAGTACAAAATACATAAAACAGCTTGGCCATTTTATGAATTTCTGTTAAAATTTCAAGTCTTCAGTGAATTTTAAGAAATATAAGAAAAGACTGACATAAATCTCTCTTTTACAGTTCATGAATATTGCTACAATTTCAATGAAATATTTTGATACAGGTAGATAATAAAAGATATACTGGGAGTTGTTGCAAGTTTTTGACATGAATAAGTTTAAATAGCTACACTGTATGTTTATTTGAAAGTTTGACAACATGGTCCCCCTGTTTTAACTGCTGTTACTTACATACTATGCTAATGTTAGAAAAAGGTCTATTGAGTAAGAGACTGGCTGAATGAAATCTGTATTTATAGGCTGGTTAACAGTATTACTCAACTAAGAGATGTTATAGAAGAGATCAAAATTCAGACTTTGGAAACTTGTAAGTTTCTACAATATTCTGGTTTATTCCTTTTTCTATAACCAGCACATCAAATTTCTGTTTAGTATGCTTCTTTGAAATAATTCTCACACAATTCTTGCTGAGGAAGTACAGATACCACCTAAGCATTAGGGTCAACACTGACTGCCAGTTAAACAGTGTCTGTTTCACATCTATATCTAAAATGATATTCTATTAAGTAAACACATATAAACAATGGCTAGTGTTTTTATTCACTGACATGTAATGTTTACACAAGGTAACAATTTCATTATTCTAACATCTAAAATCATCCTTCAATCTATAATCAAAACCTGTCAGAAGGAAGAAAAATGACAGGTAACACCGACTTTAGTTGTCTATACTGTTGGGTAATTTTCGTGTGATGAAAATTTTACGATTTGTGAGCAGACAGGCTTATTCATGAACTTTAAATTTACGAAAGGAGTAAATCTGTTTGAAATGAATGTTTTGCGAGATTTTTTGATTAGTAAAGGGGGAAATTCTCGAACAAAGCAAAACTGAAATCATCATGAATATAACCTAATTTACAGTACTGTAACGTTCAAGCTAGACATGTTTACAGTACTGTAACGTTAAAGCTAGACATGTTTACAGTACTGTAACGTTAAAGCTAGACATGTTTACAGTACTGTAACGTTAAAGCTAGACATGTTTTCCTTACTAATGTACGCCAAATGCATGAGCAAGACATCATCACAAAACAGTACTCCTTAGAAATTAACAATCGAAACAAAAATCTCTAAAAATTAAAAAATCTCTTGACATTGTCAATGATACATCAGCAATTTCCTTCCTTACTTTCCTGTCTTTGTGATATAAGTAACTTGTTAGATATGACTAAAAGAGTTATTAGTAGAAACTGAAACTGTGTGTGTAAAAATAGTTTCCTTTTTAAAGAAGGATTATGAAAGATGCATCATCTATTGTACAGAAGAACCCCCCTTCCCACAAAAGAGAGCAGATACTTGAAACCAATATAAAAATCACATCTTTAATATCAAAGTCTTAAATAAAAAAAATTGTGGTAACCACGATGTGTTCTCATCTTTTTTGTCAAAAGTAAAGGACAGTGTCAAACATACATGTATGTAGTTGAAAGAACAATCAAATTGTTAAAAGAAGCTATAATTAATAATAATGGAAGTGAATACATACAGTATCTATTAAAGATATGAGAACAACAACAACCTATTATTGAAGATAGTGTTAAGAAAATAGAAAAATTTAAACAATTTTGTCTACTGCGGAGTAGTAAAATTAGTTAAATCACAAGATACTCTTTATAAAGAAAAATACATATCATATGCGAAACAAACGTAAAGTACTCAAGTGTTACACTGCTTCATTCAGGAAGAACTTCAACAAAGAGCCTTCCTTGTCTATTACCTTAAGTGTAAGTATTCTAATTGAAAAGGTCATTTCCACCCAGTAATGTCAATGACATTGGATAATATGCATGCAAATTGTCAATGTTTATTTTCTATACTTAAGCTGATTACCACCATACAGGACAAACAGAACCCAACAATACTTAACACCCAGGAAAAACGAGATTCATTACCATAATTTGGCTATCAGCAATCTGATGTGGTAATTGAATTAATGAAAATATGCCAAATCAGCCTATATAATCATCTGCCCTGCAATGATTAATTTCTATGCATTATCTATGGTAACATAATAACTTCAGCCTACATACATGTATACTGTTTAGCTTTCTTGGTTTCCTTTACATATAAACTTAATACAGACATCTCCTAATAAATCGTGATCTTAAAAAAAAAAAAATCTGTTTTTAGATATAAATTTTATTTGTTTCAACCTTACAATTGTTTAGTACATGATTCTTCCTTCTTGTAAGTTAACAATGGACAATGGTTTATATAAATAAAGCTGATTGTGCATTTAGATATACAGTGAGTTATTTATGTTATACATGATGATATTTGTCAGCTACAGATAAACAGACAAGCATCTGTTACGTTTTCAACTGTTCACACCTTCAGTAGCATTCTTTAAAACCTTCTAGGCATGTGTATTTTCAATTATCTCCCTCACTGAAGTAGTGAAACCATTACAAAACAGTTCTTCTCGCTATCAACCCCTGTAAGTTACAACTATATAGTTATGTATATATCAATATAAAAATATTCAACATTTTCGGAATGCAAATTTTTGATGGAAAAGCATTGTACTATTGAATAGATATATACATGTAGTTACATGTACAAACGCCATGAAGTTACTGATTATACGTGTGGCTGTGGCTGTCGGATTATATTGCAGAATGCTTCCTGTAAGTTTATGATAAATACATACTTCAACAGGTGTGTGTTAAATAATGCATTCTTCCTTCTTTCTTAATTATTCAATTAAAAATAAAAGATACTGCCTTTGGGCTAAATGTAGTATTTTTGCTAAAGGGCTATTTAACATGGTAATTATAACAACTTTATGTGACTTAGTTTAAATTGTATAGCACGGGTCATAGAGTATCATTACATTCAAACACAACAAAATCAACATCCCAATGGACAACCAACATTACAAGGCCACAGAAAGTTCAACCATGACTAAAATTTCACCATACATATACTCTGAATATTGATTTAAATCAATACGAAGTCTCTGTCCTGCTACATTGTATGTTGTGTCTCTTGTGCTATATTACTGTTTTACACTATTTCAAATTTCATTCCTAAGAAAACAGTTTCAAGATCAAGGGAGGTGACCTTTGAACCCAAGGATAATGAAGTGAATCAACACATCTGAAGAAAATTATGTATCTGTCTTTTCATCTTCAAGTTTTAAATTATATACGGTAATGTATTTCAATTTAAAAAGATTTTAAGCAGGTACATGTACATGTTCATATATTTCTGGCAAAAATGTCAGACCCGGGTTAACTGCATATATTCAAGGGTGAGAACAGCTTATTACAGTACAAACAAAACTCTTTAACATAAAACAAATACAATGTACATCCTTGTTATGTAAATATTACTAAAACCACTTTGAAAGGTACACATGAAAGACAATGCTTACTACATGTACAAGTATAAGTACCATTTTGTTTCAAATAAGCATGGAATGGCACAGTTCAAAATGCTAGAAATGCTTAAAACATTAATGTAAAATTTATTATCCTAAGTTGTTTAAAATGTATGTACAATTTCTTCTGGAGCTCCTGACCCCTACCACACATATAAAGCATAAATAAACAGGGTCACCCTATTCATGGGGCTCAAAACAGCTAATCTTAACAAAGGTGTATGAAAAGATTCAACTAATTTCAGTACGGTATATGAATTTTCTTTTTACAAAATCTTATGTGAAAACCAGAACCATTTGCCAAATCTGGGATCAATCAAGATCCTTGATAATACTGAGAACAATTAGTACTTTTACTGCAAAGAATCAATCTAATTATCAAAGTTAGGGCTCAGTTTTTGCCATTTTGGTGTGTAAGAATCAAGAGTGTGGCTATACGTTTCATCCATACCAACATATATCTGGCATATGCCGGTATATCTAGACCACTTAGATAAAATGAAACCAATAAACCGGCATATGCTGGCGCAGATGAGACTTATAGCCCCTGTATAAACTTGCAACAAAATATATACCTCAACACACAGCAGTAATGATGCAAGCAAGCGAAGGCAAGGAAACTAAACATTCTTTGCGGACAAAATTATATTACTAACGATGAAAAATTACCACAAGAACTGTTCACTGTTAATTGAACAGATACGGTACTACAAGATTAAAGTAATCTAAAAAAAGAATGTATAGTCAACTCAAAACTATGTGTAATATTATGCCAGCAGTAATTAAATACAGTAAGTTGCATAAATAATTCATAATTAACATAATCTGACATAATTACAGCATCTTAAAAATAAAGTATACAAGCTTTGCTGGAAAGTGGATTTTGTTTGGCTACTAAGCATATATATACAAATATGGTTGCTTTGGTGTTCACTGATAAAACAAGAGCTCCTCACAAGTGACGAATGCCCCCGAAAGAGGTGCCTCACAGTCGTGTCCTCCCATGTGCTCAAAAAGTGCTATGTAATTTTAAAATCCTTCCATGCATGACAGAGTAACCATGCATACAGTATTCCATTACTTAAACACTAAGTGTGACCTTGACCTTTGAGGTAGGGACTTGGGTCTTGCACGCGACACATCCGCTTGATGTGCTAGACATTTGTGCCAAGTTTTTTAAAATCCTTCAAAGCATAATAAAGTTATAGTCCGGACACAAATGTATGCATATATACAGGATTCCATTACCTATAAACTCTAAGTGTGACCTTGACCTTTGTGGTAGGGATGTGGGTCTTGCACGCGACACGGCTCGTTGATGTGCTAGACATTTGTGCCATACTATTTTAAAATCCTTCAAGGCATGACAAAGTTACAGTCCGGACACGAAGTGTGCATATATGCATATATAGAGGAATCCATTACCTTCAAACTCTAAGTATGACCTTGACCTTTGAGCTAGGGACGTGGGTCTTGCACGCGACACGTCGCCTTGATGTGCTAGACATGTGTGCCTAGTTATTTTAAAATCCTTCAATGCATGACAAAGTTACAGTCCGGACAGGAAGTGGCATATATAGAGGATTCCATAACCTTCATACTCCAAGTGTGACCTTCACCTTTGAGGTAGGGATGTGGGTCTTGCACGCGACACGCCGTCTTGATGTGCTAGACATGTGGCCAAGTTATTTTAAAATCCTTCAATGCATGACAAAGTTACAGTCCGGACACGAATTTGTAAGTGGGGGCGCACGGACGGACGGACAGACGGACAGACGGACGGACGGACAGACGGACAGACGGTCAGACGGACAGACGGTGCGATTTTAATATGCCACCCTTCGGGGGCATAAAAATCAAGCAGCAATGCAAGACTAGGAAAGCTTTTTATAATGTAATATCCACTACATAGCTAGAACATGTATAATGTACAAACAAAATTTAGTACTTTCAAATATAATCACTCAGACATACCACATCAGTAAAACAGTATTGACAGTTGAGCTTAAAATATTAACATGCATTCCAAATAATGTATTTCATACTTTCCTCCATGATTTTAAAATTCTCAGTTTATGGATGGATGTTCCCTCCGGTTACAGAGGTTGGTGGTTACATTGTAGTTACGTTTTTTTTGTAGTGACATAATTTTTTGAATTTTATTCACTTTAATCTTGAATAAAAAAAAATGAAATTCATGCAAATTAGTACACAAATGTGAGGGTAGATATTTGCAAGCATGAGGTACATGGTATATTTGACCTTGGTGTACCCTCTAGCAATCATAAAATATGCAGGGACAGGTTTGAATAATGAGCAATAATGAGCAGCTAGTGGACAGGCACACATGTATATAAATCACTACAGCTGTCACATTCATACAATTTCATTATACATTGCACTATTTTAATTACATGATTGGTTTAGAATGAAATATACAACTACGGTTATAATGGAACACATTATGTACAATATGTTTGTAACAATTAGTTGATACAATTTCATTACAGTTGTTGTTTTTTGTTTTCTTAACATACAGGAATTGTGCTATGTTATTTCTGTTTTAGAGTACTCTTTATTGAAAATATAACTAAAGATTTGTTAATTAGGTTTTTAAACAACATGAAAATGTATTAAAATATTTTCCATTTGCTACTTTTGTAGAAATACACTGCAATCCTCAACTCAGTTCAGTTTTCAGACTGGATACAATTTTCAGATTTATAGTTTAAGGCTCCAAATATTTTGCTTGATTACCCAATGTTGACAGAAAAGGACACAGACAACTGCAGTCAATCAAAAGCTACAAGATATGGAAAAGTGGCTTCTTTAAGGGGGCTTCTTCAAGGACCACCAAGTATATACATGTATTTAGTGCTTTGTTTAACCTATAAAACTTGGCTGTAGATCACTGAGAAAATTGTGATCTGACTCAGTCTTCAATTCACTGATCAAGTAATCATGACAGAATAAACAGATCACAGTATTGAAAATTCATTGTTTTTAGCATCTCAGATATCTGCATGAATATCTAGTGTGCCCAAATTAAGCAGTGTTACATGGGTGACATAACTTTGTCACCAATTATTTGTTGCATTTAGGCTTCTGAATTGTGCAAGTCATACAATTTCTGGAATTTCTGAACCACTCCAGTCTGTCATGATTTCACACTCATTTTATATAATTATTCCATTACTGGTTAACCATGCCGTAAAATTTGTTTATGCCACCGTCTAGGCATCTGTACAAATGTACTTTTGTAAGCCTAAAAATCATTTGCTGACTACTTGATATAATTGCAGTGTATTTACAAAGTATCTGAGAAGGATTTTCCTGGAAATATTAACATATACTGATCGAATTTAGAATAGCTAGAATACATAGTTGCAAATATCACTAAAAAAGAAAATGTCTCACATTTTTCCATCTCTGAATTATTGGTCACCCAATTTTTCATCTGGGTTCTCTTTCATGATTGTTTGACATATAACAGCACAGTTGCTGCAACTTGGCTTCTTTTATTGTAGGTTCCTAAAATTTTCACTTTTTAATGATTAAGTCACTTTGTGAGAGAATTTTACACAGACCCCTTTTTAACAGTACTACATTGTAAACACTTGTTATGGCATTGTAGTGTGAACTTTTCTTTCTAGTATGATAGTATGGAAATTCTGCAACCTTTTCATGTGTGTGCAAAGCATAATATAGTTAATAACAGCATTATTTATTTAACAACAGACTTGATATACTAGTACACATAACATCCTACATATTTGAAGAAGCACTGACGCAACATTGAGTCCTGTATGCATCAATCACAAAGCAGTTTAGTTAACTGAGATTGCACAGTTGCACCTACAGGATCTGCAACAGAATATTATGTATCTTCTGTCTTGACAACAGTTAAACTATGAACTGATTCAATGGTTGAATTTCCCTGTTTTTCTAGTTTATTTTCAATCATCACAGAAACATTATTTGCAGAGAACACAGCTCTTGCTTCAAATTCCACTATACAGCAGACCCTATCAATCTGCAAAGCCATTTTTCTTTGATGGTGGAATTAAATGATCTGGAAGTTCATTCGGTAAATCATGTCCGTCCATTTTTATCTGAATCAGATGGTTTGCTAGAGCCCACTCATCAGTATCTAACATGCCATCACGATCTACGTCAGCTAATTTCCAAATCTTACCAAGTACTGAGTTTGGCAATTTGGATTTCACCATTTCAGCTTTGGCTGCTGCACCTGTGATTTTTCCATTGACAGGATTCAGTTTAGTAAACACATCATCATACTTGTATTTCTCTTGACCAACAATCCATTCGTGTTCGCCTTTTCCTGCATCAGCCCCCTCTCCTCGCCCGACACCAAATGGACTCTCATTGTAAGCCTCAAAAGCGCCACCTTCAACATTTGGTCTTTCATTTTGGCTGTTTTGTTCCTCAAGTGGTATCATCTCCATCAATTTAGCAATGTCTGTTGCCAACATCTTGTCCACTGTTTCAACCAGTTTGGGTCGCATTTGGTGAAATTTGGTGAAATCATGTAGCTGAAGTTGTTCCTGCATACGCTTCAGTTCAGGGAAGTCTCCGCGTGAAATCCCATGCTCTCTTTCAATGCCAGCGTAGATATCACCCAGCTGCTTGATCATTTCTTTCTTCTTTGCGTCTTTCCCAAACATTGAAGGCATATCTTTCTTCAGGGCACTGATGATGTATGCATGGACCTTAAAGGATATAAAAAAAACAAATTGTTGGTATTAGTGACTTATTACATACTGTGAGCTTTAGATTACATAAATATGTTTGAGACTTTTTCACACACAGAAAGAACAGCTTCTACAAAAGAATGTGAAAGAAAAGTTTGTAAATTTAAAAATAGCATGACAATAGTAACTAGACCTATCACTAAATGTGATTAATACCCCTGAAAGACTGCTTTATAAACTGAGGAAGTTCGTAGTTACAGAATACCTTGCAAAAAAACAACTAAAATAGAGATATTGTTCCTGGTAATAACTCTGTAATTAAGGTATGTGCAAATCAAATATTTGCATTTGACCCAAAATTTTTCCATTTTCATGAAATTTTATGAGCCAGTGGGGCAAATAACTGTGTTGGGTAAAATTGCCTGTTTCCTGAAACTACATGTACATGAAACTGTAAATTGATATGTATGAAAATTGTCCTCATACTCAAAGGATGACTCTAAATAGTCAAAAAGTACAGCCTAAGATAGCTCCATATGATCTCCAATCAACATTTTGCTACTCAAAATTCAATCTGGTTAATATAAAGCTGTTCTAACAAGAACAATTTACCAGTAAATTAAAAATTCTTGACAATGATCCTTTTCAGCTGCTAGTTCATGTAGTTAGTCTGGCTTGATACATTTTCTTTTGTATAAAAATCGTTTTCACTCAAATCGCAGAAACTTTTTAACAAGCACAAAAATGAACTGGTTTAAGCATAATGGAAAAAGATAAAAAGATCTGTTTACTGCTGAAGAGCTTAATTTTCTTCAAGATAACTGCCAGGCCTTATTGTTGAAACTGACAGTTAAAACGATGAACCACTTCCTTTTAAATGCATCTTTACTCGAGTACACTTAAATAAATTGAAGGTTAATGATAGGTGTGTGGACAGTCATTTTTGTCCGTTAATAATTACCTGATTATTAACTACAGACTTTATCTGATAAAACTTTGTCAATGACACAGAAGACATTATTAGTATTTACTGCATGACAATGAATCATTAAACTTGATCAATATTAATATAGTTTAGAAAGCTCCTGTATACTGTTATCTGCATGTAGATAGAAAAATATAGATCCATGTACAAGCAAACATTCATGCACTACACTTGCACTATATACAAGACACTCTTTGAACTGAGTGATGTTTACGCTTTGAAGGGGGGGGGTTTTTCCAAAAATTTTTTTGGGGGGGGGGGGTTTTTTCAAAAAAATTTTTTTAAATGGTGGTGTTTTTTAAAGTGTATTCTTAATGTCGACATTGTCGTACTGGAATTACACAAGACGTTAGTGTGAAGTATCTATCTATTATGAATTGACCAGAGAATAATTCATCTGGACTCAATGAAAAAAACATTATTCTCAACAAAATATTAAATGGTCAATATAATTATGTTATGTTTAAATTAACATGAATAAGCTACAAAGTTATTATGAAAGTTTAAATAGTAACCTAAAGAAGATTTAAGTGCATATTAGACATAAATTTTCAATCGACCAGTATTGACCAGTATTAACCGCCGGCCTGGTCAATACTCATATTGACCGGTCGATTGCTAACATTGTAATGTGTTAGAGTGAATAGAGCATGGTCCTATCAATAAATTTGTGTTACTGTATCAGTAAATTCAAAGAAATCCTGGGACTTTAAAACTGTCGGTTAAAACTAGCTACTCTGAACCAGGTCTGACCTCACTAGAACAATTAAATTTTGGTAAGACCTTGAATTTGGCTTAGAAATCATATCTAATATATTACAGTATACAGTTGTCTGGTTTATGGTATGGGCTACATTGTAAGAGTGATTAAAGCTAGAGCTATAATGGAAAAGTGATTATAAATAGTATTTAGTGAACTTTGTCAGAATAAAGTATTCTTCTTCATTTTGAGATACACAGCATTTAGATTGTCCAAAAACTGAGAAGCAAGATGTATTTTATGCGATGCAAATGGCATATGAAGGTAGACATAAATTTCTTTTCCTTCTGACTGACTCTGTTTCACTGAATGTGTGTGCTATGTTTAATTGAAATACAAAAAAATGTATTATCCAGCGGTACAAAAGATTTATTTCCAAAGAATCAGGACTTTCTTAAAAGTACAAAACCCAAGGGGAAATAACTCTTGGAAAAGGCTGTGTTACTACTAATGTTTGTACCAAGTTTTGCTGCATTTGAAATATTGGCCTTTGTGTCATATGGGATGCTACATTTATTATACATGGCACAAAAACATGTCCGGGGCAGGGTCATAAATAATATGGTATGATGTAAAACTGGGACCTCCCAAAGCTCTCCCATTGAAGTTACTTTGTTTCAGTCAGTCTAAATGAACTGGTTTCTGAATGAGGCAGTTTAAATGAAATAAAAGAAGGCACAGTACATGTATACATGTATGTAGCTTCTGGAAACAAATAAATGTATGAAAAAGTACGAGGTTCTGGGAGAAAGGAAAGTGGGGGAGGGAATGTTTTAACATGTTTAAAGTACATTGTACAGATGACAATCTGATGAAAGAATGAACTTAAATGGCACCATTTTCATTCATGCTTGCAATATGATGACATTGAACTGGTATTTATTAAAACAGACAATCCAAATCTGGCCATATACAATGTAATAATAATAAAGTCTTTATTTAATAATAGTAAAGGTGTTAAGGGTGTGGCTTCTGTTGTTTGCAACACTGATTACATTTTATGTTATTTACATTACTGTACAAGAGATGAATTTAGCAACCTAGTAAAAACAAATGAATCTTGTACATGTAAATATACATTGATTATAATTTAAACTAGCTAAACATCACTTACACTATAAAACTTGAATATTGTTTTGCAACACTGAGTTACATTTTATGATTAAAATATTTACATTAGACTGTACTTTTAAGTAAGTACAAGAGACAATTTTAACTATTTCTAAGATGCAATAATTCACATAAAATCCTTGACAGAATTACCATAATTGGATTTTGTTTGTAAACAAGTATTCAAATTTAATAATATCTCAACTTTGTAAAAAAGGTGTTGTATACAAATGTATACATGTATATATACATTGTTATAATTTAAACAAGAACACACAAAGCAATGTACTAAAGTTAGTATATTTTAGACTAAGGATTGGGGCATTCAAAAACCTTGACAGAGTTATGTACTCTTCTCTTTAACTTAGATGGTTAGCTCTCCAAGGTTTGAAATAAAAATAGGTGACGAAGACTTAACCCTCATACACTGTTATAAAGGGCGATAATTGCCAAAAACATTAACAGAGATAGCGTAGATGGGTGAGGTGTTCCTCCCATTTTGAAAGTGGGGGGTACTAACCAAGGTGTGGCGCGGGGGGGGGGGGGGGGGGGGGGGAGGGGACCCTTTTCATGGGGGGGGGGGGGGGGGGGGGGAAGCCCCTTTTCATAGAAAAGTCGACAAAATGTACTTGTATGGGGGGGGTTGGTTTTTTTTTTTTTTTTTTTTGGAATGGGGGACCCCTACTGTTATAAAGATTACATTAACAGGCGAATCGCTGTACATAATATTATAGGTACTAAAATGTAGTATTTTGTTTATAGGTATTAAATTTGACACTAGAATTTGCAATATCCAAACTGGTGGTTAACAAAATCTAGGGTAGAAAAATATATAATATGATACTCTAGTTTATATACCAGTATGCATACAGTGAACAGAGCCTATTCACAATTCCCTACACTACAGACATGCTTCTGAAATATTGTTCACTTCAATCTTCAAAGATTAAATGTCTATTTTATACCATAAACTTGAACTAATTTGACGCAAACTGTACAGGTACGGGAAGGTCTTTTATATCCCCAAACAAATGACAATGCTTGCTTCTGCAAAAAAAGACATCCACCTAGGAGGTTCAAATCCCAGCAAGGGTATCTTCAGATAAGCCTGGTTGGTTGTGCTGCCAGCTAGTTAGATGATGGTTATAAATAAAATTGTATGCCTACCTGCCTGGAGCCTGGCATTAAAGGATCTAAGATTTGGGAGGTAAATAGCTGGTCCTGATTAGTAACAGTGTGTCTGTAGTAAATGAAGTTATCAACTTTACCTTTTACAGTGTTTCCTGCTTTAGGGACATGGTATAGTGCGTAAACCCTGGGCTGTCAGCATTTTTTATAATGAGTTAGAGACATTTTATCACATTTCGTCAACCAACATCATATTTCTGTTTGAAGTTGCGGACACCATCATTTGTTTCGTTTCAATTATATTTTGAAATAAAGTTAAAAGACCTTTCCCAAAATACATCAATGATATAAAATAAAATACTGAAGATTTGGCAAATAAACTTTGGCTATTACATCTATACTTTTGTTAGAAAGATTGCCACATTTAACTGAAATACAAACTCACAGAAAACTGCCAGTAAATAGTCACTTTTGTTAGTATATTTTCAAGAAATACATATTTGTTATATTAGAATTACTAGACGGCTTACATGTATGTCGTTGATCAACATAATGTTGGCTAAAACTGTCATGACTATTTCGTATTTCGAAACAACAAATTTGACTTGAAACAAAATTAATGATTCTGAAATATAAAATTTTTTGAGAGGGAATTTTGTCTACTTGGTACCATACACCATAAATTATACCTTTGCTAATCTTGCTCTTTTTATCAAGTCATTCAGTTTCCGCAGTGCTGCATTCCTTGGAAGGCTTTGAAGGTCTGAGAACAAATCCTTCTCCTCCAACTCAAATAGCTTCCTATTCATATCATGTTGCAGGGGATTATCCCAGAATGACCCTATGAACACTCTTGCTACTTCTGGTGTATTTATAACTTTGCCTAGTGACCACATTAAGGCACCATACACTCTCATCAACTGCTGATGATCCACACCATCAGCTTTATTGAGAACAATCCTAATTTTATCATCATATCCTTTAATAGCATCGATAGCACGCCTAAACTCATCTGAGATGTCCAACTTGTGTGCATCAAACAACAAAATAATCCTATCTACTCTTTCTGCAAACCATTCTAAGACACCTGGAAAGTCATAACCACGATCAACCCGTTGTTTTTCTCCTGATAATATACCTGGTGTATCAATAATATTGATACTGTCCAAGACACGGTTATCCAGAAGTGAACACTGAAACCTGTTCAGGAAAGCATTTCCAAATTTTGTCAATGGTCTGAACGGTTTGTTTGGATCAACGACCGCTGCATTACCTGGGATCACGCCATCCTGGTCACCGTTCATTACACAAATGAAGCGGTCAGTGGTTGGCTCTGGACCAATGCGTATTCCTGGAAAATCTTGTTCTAGCAAATACCGAATGAAGGTTGTTTTCCCTGTAGAATACTGTCCAATGAGTAATATCATAGGCTTAGCATCGAAGTCTGGGTCATCAAGTTTTGGTGAATGAAAATCATGAAATCTGTAGGTTTCTTCCAGTGGAAGTAGTTTTTGTTTATAAATTTTCTTCAAACCTTCACTGACCGTCTGGAATACCTCTGGTTCTTTACGGTTTTTACCGTCTCCTGATATCCACCGCAACATTTTGTCTCAAATAACTTCCAACTAATTCACACACTAAGAATGTTTTGACAGATAAAATTCAGTGTTGGGAGTGTACACGATTCATTACCGGAAATCACTAAATCTCGATTGCGCCGCTGCAGTAACCTTTGCCCCTTGACCTTCTCTAAATATAGACACGTGTCACTGACGTAAAGCAATGTTTTGATTTCCAGACTAGCACAGCTGAGCAACCACTGTTGTTTGTAAATGTGCAGAAATTTATCGACTTCATCAGTTATAATCAAAGCTTAAAGGGAGCAGAAGGTGACATAAATGTTTATTCTATTGGATAGTACTGTTTTCTTGAAAATAAGCGGAAGTCTACAGTGTGTATTAGGGTGTTTTTTAGCTGTAGAAATGTTGTTGTTGAAATGACATCACTTCTCTTTGTATAAAAGTACAGTAGCTAATTAATTCTGTTTTTCATGACTGAATTAATAAGTTGTAAGACTTACGATTATGATATGTATTACAATGCGATATGTAAGCGTTTTTGCTACAATATCGTGTGGTGAAATAGATAGGTAATGTGAGGACATGTACAACGTTAGGTCAAGGTCATGTTCGACAGCCAGTACTCGTATACATTTATTTATTTTTGTTTTCTGGTATTGGCAACTATTATGTCCATCATGCCTTGTGTCTTACAGTCAATATGTGTACTGCAGTACAAACAAATGTCTGACAGTCACAGACAAGTTGAAGAGACAGATGCAGATACAATAGTCTCACTATTTCCACTTAGAAGGCAAACCGATTTTACAGGTTGACATTTAACAGCTGTCTGCCTTCTACGTCTCACTTTGATGTGCAAATAGCTGGGAACACATCCCCAGTGAAATTCTTTTGGGCACTTACAAACCCAATAAAATCCAATATTTAAATGAATTTATCATTTAACATGATAGGATTAAGTTTAAAAATTGTACTAACTCAATTCCATGTTATGTTTACCTATTTACACACCTGCGTCAATCGGTGAAATATAAAAATAAACGGCATTTCATGCCGTATGTGTAAACTTGCATGTTTAGGTTTCAACATTCAGATTTTAATAAAGTGGTGAGATTTTTCATAAAATCTTAGGTTTTCATTTAAAGACATATTTAATTCTTCATTTTAGAGCGGAAAATTGTTATTTGAACTAGGTAAATTGTGTATTATGCTCCGGTTGTACCTAATATTGAAACTACACTTTCCGCCTATTATGGAGCACATTGAAATTAGGCGTAGAGGTATGACAGTTATGAAATATCGGATCTGTGAAAGGGGTCACACTGAAACGCCAAATCAATTAGGCAACAAATACAAGGGAATCCATTACCAGACCCTAGTCTAATTAATTTGATGTTGAAGCCAGCGAGATGGTTTGACGATAATAAAATATCAGTTCCAAAACACTGGTCAAATCGATGAGCCGAATGAATTAGGCTTACCAGACCCTAGCTCTTATTTTTAATAGACCCTTTGGGGGCTATTAATGTGCCCAATGTATACAAATGTAGCACCGATACTGTGCCGACCCACTTCGGACCATCAACACTTCAGACCACATTTTATAGACACTTCGGACCACATTAATAGACACTTCAGACCATGAAAACATATTGTCGCAAATTCTTGAATGACACTTCGGACCATCAAAATATTATGTGACACTTCTGACTATGAAATACTATTTTGCAAAATATCGTCATGATTTAATTATTAATTACAACTTTCTCATATATGCCACCGCAAGTGACGATATATCTCTAAATGTTGATGTAAGATAATCAATTATAAAAAAGCCTAAACCTAAATTAAAATTGCTGAGCCGATGATCTTTTTCTTTTTCATAAAAAAAGACGAAAATGCGATACTTTTATTTAACTAATTAGCAGTTTTAGACTTTCTTTAATAATGGTTGTGAACTCTACAAAGAAGCCTGTGATGGTATTTGTTTCGACATCTGCTGCTTTGATATATAAAATTGCAATTTTTTTTTTAATGTTATTAACTAGTACTGTAGAATGCCGAAAAAGATTAAAAAGAATTGTTTCGAAATTGCCAGTGATTAAAGAAAGTAAATGAAAGTTTGATTAATTGCTACAATTAAACTAATTTCTAAAGATTTTGAACAAAAGATGTTTAGTTAATTGCGTAGTCATCAATTAGTGTAATAATTGGGTCCACGACAATTCCAAAGACATTTCACCGACTACGACACTTTGCCTAATACGATATTTGGTTGAACTGAGCATGTGGTCGAATGTTACAATTAGTCTAATACTTTTTTCGACCAAACTCTTCGAAAATTCGTCAAAAAAAGTATTAGTGAACACAGAAAACAGTATTCTTTATTTACAATAAGGTTAACATTGTAAATCATAATGTACTGTCAATTCTTGGCTTCGCCGTGACCTCATACAAGCCAGTTAACCAATCGGATTATTAGATTGCATTTATTTCGTCATTCGGTAAGTTTATTTCGAATGAAACAGAAAGCTTTTAACAACACAAAATTATTACAAATTCAATTCTATGATAAGAAGGTAATGGTAGACACTCGTTTTATTTCATTTTTCTTCTTTGATTTTGTGCATAATATAAGTAAAGATGCATACAGACCAGCAATGAAAGCCAAGGAATCACCTTTCCCGAATATAAATTCATGAGGCTCAGGAAGTCGAGAGCTGAACGGTTTTCAAAGTCGCTGACAACCTTGATGAGTTTCTGGTTCATCTTCTTTACCTTAAAGAAATATAATATTGATAAATCTGGTATATTCTTAAAAAATGGTTTGTATATACTATATATTCATTGAATTTTATATGAATTCTTGTGTTGTGAATGTTAAAATTATAATACCAACTTTATCTAGAAAAATCTTTACCATCGCTAACAACTGACCAATAGTCAAGACAGAATTAATCACGTGGATTCCGTCTGCTTGAGTGCACGCAGAAAACAACAAATGCTCAATCCACTGCGTAATTAATGACAGAAGTCTGTAAAATTCTCCTAGTATAAGCTATTAGCACCTCTGCTGGATATTGTATTATTATCAGGACTTGACCCCTAGTTCCTTTATGCTTTATTATCAATGATGTCAGCCCAGATGTTTCTTACTTGATGGTAAAGATTTTTCTAGATAAAGTTGGTATTGTAATTTTTACATTCACAACACAAGAGAGTCCGTATATAAAATTCAATGAATATATAATATATACAAAACATATATTTAAGAATATATCAGATTTATCAATGGAAATAATGTCTTTGCATGTTTTTCATTCATAAAAGAATTAAGTCTTACCAGTACCCTGTTTATTTCTAAAATGTACTCTTCCACCGATCAATTAGGACACTATCATTGTAAAGCGCCCTTGAACGTATATTTCATATGAAAAGGGCGCTCAATAAATCTGGTATAATAATAATAATAATAATCATTAATTATTTACCAAGGTATTCAGTGAAAATGCATTGACCTAGTATCGAACAGATCATGATTAGACTGCATGGATGTGCTGGCTGATCATGATCTACACTGGTTACAAAGACCGGATCATTTGCAGCAAGTAGGGTAAGGGTTGAATTAATTGTAACAGAAATAAACATTTAATATTAACATGAAAATGAAAAAATTCAGTTGAGATGTAACATAATTATATTAAACAATCTGCACAATATGAACAAATTCTTGTTTCATTTTCTGCTCACATGTTTACTGATATTCTAAAATGCCTCTGCTTCCTTTAAATCATGTTTCAAAAACATGTGCAGCACCTTTGATGCTTTGCATCAAAATTCGTCTTGTTTTGCAGTTTGAGAGATTTTGACCAAGTGTCATAGTGTTAAAACTAATTTTCGACCACTTGTCGTAGTCTTGTCTTCGACAAACTGTCATATTAGACCAACTATCTTATTCGGCAAAATGTTGCAGTCGGCGAAATGTCTTTCAACGAACTGTCGTGCACCTGTAATAATTTACTGATTATAATTGTATCACAACTTACAAATTGTCAAAACTTCATTCTTGTTGCTTTCCAACTATTTTGCTTTGGGGTAAAACAAGAAATATATTTAATACATCAAAGCATTATCAGGATCCTGGGGCTGACTAACTAAAATTACTAGCAGTCTTTCGGATGAGACTTAAAACTGAGGTTCCATCATGTATGGGTGCTATACACCTGGCATGTAAAAGAACCAGGGGTGTCTCTGGAATTGGGACGCTTTCTGTATCTTAAAACAGAGACAGCACAAGAATACTTTTTGTATTCCCATTATTCCCATATAACAGAATACGCCCATAGAAAGTTACAAAAAGTCTTAAAATAATATCATTTTACATAATCTATTCTTAATTGTCCTGTCCAATTTGACACTATACACAATGTTCTCAAAGGTGCGAGACAGTGACCGAACATGTCAACTGTTAAAACAACAACTTGTTACAATGTTTGCAAATTACGGCCTCAATTTGCGCCAGTAAAAATTTGCTGTTAAAACACTGACAGACACAAAGCATTTAATGACTTTTAACATTTTATACCGCTAGTGAAAAATAAACCTCCAAAATAATAACATTTTAAATAAACATTTATATTAATATGATAGTAATTTCGTTTTATTTCTGTGATTTATAATGATTACAAAGATGGTACGACGTGTCAATACATCTGGTCCGAAGTGTCTGGTCCAAAATGTCCGTGGTCTGAAGTGTCCGTAATTCACTGATACATGCGTACCTCTGGGTTTCTAACCAGTAAATCTCTACAGTAGATGGGTGGGAAACACTGAAAAGCTTTTTTGTGTCGCACTTTCAATGAAAAGGTGATACATAGGGATTGCTTTGTCCGTCGGTCCGTCCTTCACAAAAACTTAATGTTGGCTATAACTTTGCCATTTCTTAAAATCACTTTGTAGGTCGGGCCATATTTGACAGAGTTCTGCCCCTTTTTAGCTCGACTATTCGAAGAATAAGGAGGCATTTGCACTTGGGAGGCGCCAGCGTCTCTGGTTAAAGTTTTTTATAAAGTGAAATATCTTGAATACTATCAAAGGTATTGACTTGAAACTCAAAATATATGTTTACCATCAACATCTACACCTGAGGAAACAATCCCCATAACTCTGTTTTGATTTTTGACAGATTTATCCCCTCTTTTAACATAGAATTTTTGGTTAAAGTTTTTTATAAAGTCAAATATCTTGAATACTATCAAAGGTATTGACTTGAAACTCAAATTATGTGTCTACCATCAACATCTACACCTGAGGAAACAATTCCCATAACTCTGTTTTGATTTTTGACAGATTTATGCCCCTTTTTAACTTAGAATTTTTGGTCAAAGTTTTTGTAAATTCAAATATCTTGAATACTATATAAGGTATTGATTTGAAACTCAAAATATATGTTAACCATCAACATCTACACCTGAGGGAACAATCCCCATAACTCTGTTTTGATTTTTGACAGATTTATGCCCCTTTTTAACTTAGAATTTTTGGTCAAAGTTTTTTGTAAATTCAAATATCTTGAATACTATTTAAGGTATTGACTTGAAACAGAAAATATATGTTAACCATCAACATCTACACCTGAGAAAACAATCCCGATAACTCTGTTTTGATTTTTGATGGATTTGTGTCCCTTTAAACTTTGAATTTTTTGTTAAAGATAGAGATACTATCGACCAAGTGACTATGAAACTTAAAATGTATGTTTACTGTCAACATCTTCACCAATGTTTTTGATTTTTGAGATATTTATGCTGTTTTTAACTTGGAATTTTATTACAGTTTTTACCAGACTAATATGGAAATACTCAAAATGGCTTTCTTTTGAAATGTCATAGAATAATTATGCAGCATGCAGCGGTCATGCTTTTTAGCTCACCTGGCTATGCCAGGGTGAGCTTTTCTGATCGATGATTGTCCGTCATCCGTCAACATTTTGATTCAAATGACAAATCCTCTGAAACTTCTAGGCCAATGTTGATAAAACTTTGCAGGAATATTCCTTGCTTGAAGCTCTACCAAAATTCAAAGAAATCCATTTAATACATCCAAGCATTACTCTGGTTGCTAGGGCTACAAATAGAAAAACTTTAAAAATCTACTTCTTGAAACCAGCAAGGTCTAGAGCTTAGATATTTGGCTTGAAACATTGTCAGTGGACCTCTATCAAGTATTGTTGCAAATTATGACCCCTGGTCAAAATTGACCCCGAACCGGGGGTACTTAGTTTTGCATAGGAATATATAGGAAAACTTAAAAATCTTCTTCAACTGAAACAGCACAAGGACTAGAGCTTATGATACTTCCCATGTAGTCCCATATGGCTAGAAGACCCACCATAGAATGTTACAAATTAAGCCCGATTAAAATCCAATAGGGGTCACTAGTTTTACATAAGCTATTCTTAATTCGTAAAAACTTTGACAATCTACTTCACAATGTTCTCACAAGGCCTAGAGCTAGATATTTGGCATGTACAACTAGTTGAACCTCTAACAATATTGTTACAATGTTTGCCCCGGGTCAAAATTGACCCGACGGGGGGTCAATTAGCTTTGCATAGGAAAATATAGTAAAAACTGTTAAAAACCTCTCTGAAAGCACAAGGCATAGAGCTTAAGACATTTTAGCATTGCCTATAGACCTCTTTAAAGTTTGTTAAATTATGCCTCGGGTCAAAATAATAACCTTTTAAATAAACATTTATTTTACAAAGGCGTATATAGGAAAACTTATTTGGTATATAACATTTCTAGTGATCTATCCACCATGATACAAAGAGGACTGTACCAAGATGAATACATCTGGGCCAACTTGGCCCTCTTGTCCAATCATACATATCAATGTTTGAAAAGTTACCAAATTATTCACTGATCAAATATACAAGGTCATGTATTTCTTTGAAATTATCCCCCATCCTCCCTCCAGTAGATGGCTTGCAGAAACACTGAGTAAGGCTTTTTGAATCGCAATTTACAATTACAAAGGTTTGATACATAGGTCATATCTTTGACCTTAATTCCTCTAGACAATTACACAAAACTCCTGTTGGCTATAGACATTGCCCATTTTACAATCAAGCTTTGTAGGTCGGGCCTGTTTGTCAGAGTTTGCCACTCTTGTTGTACTTAGATTTTGTCACGAAAACTTAACGTTGGCTATAACTTTGCAATTTCTTAAGATTTCTTCATCAAAGTTTCAAATTGTATTACTTATGACAAAAGGGTCGTGATGCAGTTGCTTTGGAAAGATATTTCTTGAATAGTTTAGCATGTAGTTTTGTAAACTTTTTGGTTATTCTGACAAAGTGTAAGAGAGACACAAGTGTTCTACTGAACACCCATCTAGTTGAAATCTCCAGTTCAAAATTGGGGAACCTCTGTATTGGTCTTTCAGAGCAATTTTACTACCATAATGGTCCATGTATTAGTCGCACCAATGTATAAGACGCACACGAAAAATCAGAGAAATTTCAGGGAAAACAATTATTTCAATGTATAAAACGCACCTGAAATCAATTAAAACTTCCCTTGCCTGTACCAAAATGTAGTTGCCCAGAAATTTTTAATTGTTGTTGGAGAACTCATAGAGATACGTCTACATTTATATGGGTGGAAACGAAACTCCAAACAAGGGTGTAAACCTTCATAGATGCATTGTCTCCCTGATCAGCCTCTAACTGTAGCAATATTTTCTTGAAAAAAGAAATACCAATAATTATTGTTTTTAAAGCCTTGAAAGGGTGGTTTTTAGCCCACCTGGCGTAATGTGCGAGGATGTGCTATAAGGATCCGATCACTCACCGCTGTCCACCATTTCCTTCAAACGACATCTCCTCTGAAACCTCTGGGCCAATGTTGATGAAACTTTGCAGGGATGTTCCTTGCATGAAACTCTATCAAATTTGTTACAAGAATTCCATTCCATGCAGAACTCTGGTTGCTATGGCAAGAAAAAGGAAAAACTTTAAAAATCTTCTCTGAAACCACGTACAAGGCCTAGCGCTTAGATATTAAGCACACAGCATGGCCTAGTGGACCACTACCAAGATTGCTCAAATCATGACCCTAGGGTCAAAATTGATCCTCCCAGGGGGTCACTTGATTTTACATAGGCTTATATAGGAAAATCTTCTTCTCTGAAACCACAAGGCCTAGAGCTTAGATTTTTAGCTTGTAGTATTGTCTAGTGGACATCTACATGCACCATAATTGTTAAAATCATAACCCCTGGGTGAAAATTGACCTTGCCTGAGGGTCACTTAATTTTACATTGGCTTATATAAGCAAAACCCCAAAATTCTTCTTGTCTAGAACCACAAGGTCCAAAACTTAGCTATTTGGAATGTTGCATTATGTAGTGGATCTCTACAAAGATTGTTCAAGTCTGGACCCCAAATCGAAATTAAGCCTTTCTGCTATTGTTGACCTTGTATTATAGCCAAAGGGGGGCCGGGGGGGGGGGTATAGGACCATCTATGGTCCTCTTGTTTATGCAATGAATGTTAATTTGATCATATTAAGTAAAAGTATGTAAACAAAACCAAAAGTAGTGAAAACATGTAGACTTTCTGAATTTTTCACTTGTCAACGGACAATTCAGGTTGGCAGATTTTGTTGCTGGGAGCCCAAACTGGACAAGTCGGGCAATGAATTTCAGAGCCCCTGTTTAGTTTATGTTTTCAGTTGCCTGCATTTATTAGTTTATTAAACTGAGTTAAGTTGACTCTAAATTGACTCTAAATTTTTCCTTATTTCTTTCAGAATGGGCCGCATATTTTTGGCACATATTGGTGGTACAAGGTTGTTTTCCTGTTCAAACTGTGACACACCCCTCACTAACAGAGCAGAACTCATCTCTACAAGATTTACAGGTTTGTCTGAAAATATAGTAATCCTAATCACTAATAAAAGATCATCATAGCCTGTTTGTTGCATGATTGAACATAATTATCATTTTATCTCAAATTTTCGAAGAAATGGGAAGCCATCCTACTCGCCTCAGCGTCGGCATCTGCAGACGTCACGCCTTGATTAAGTTTTCTGTACCACCTCACAAAGTGCCAGAGTGAGCTATTAGGATCACTCTCCATCCGGGGTCTGTCGTACAGTCCGTCCGTCCAATCGTCCGTCTGTCAGTCCACCATTTCCTTCAAATGACATCTCCTCTGAAACCACTTGGCCAATGTTGATATAACTTGGCAGGAATGTTTCTTGCATGAAGCTCTACCAAAAGTGTTCAAAGAATTCCATTCCATGCAGAACTCTTGTTGCTATTGCAACAAGTGGGAAAAACTTTAAAAATCTTCTTCTCTGAAACCACAAGGCCTAGAGCTTGGATATTTAGCATGAGGCATTTTCTAGTGGACCTCTACAAAGATTGTTCAAATTATGAGCCCTGGGTCAAAATTGACCCCGGTTGGTCTATCAATTTTACATAGGCTCATATAGGAAAAACTTTAAAAGTCTTCTTCTCTGAAACCACAAAGACTAGAGCTGAGATATTAAGCATGTAGCATTGTCTAGTGGACCTTTACCAAGATTGTTCAAATCATGACCCCCTAGTCAAAATTTAACCCTTCATGGGAGGGAGGGAAGGCGCTTGATTTCACATAGGCTTATATAGGGAAAACTTAAAAAAAACACAAGGCTGACAGGCAGATAATAGATATTTGAAATGTTACTTAGCATTGTGTAGTGGACCTCTACGAATTATGTTAGAATCTTGATCCCTTTTATTATAGCAAATGGTAGTCAGGTGAGCGATATAGGGCCATCATGGCCCTCTTGTTTTCAAAACCATTACAGATAACAGTCTTCCGGAAAAGGTTTTAACAGTGCCTGACATTTGGGTAGGCAAACACAAAACTTTGCCTGACCAATGATATTTTCCCTGACCGAACAACAGAAACTGTTGTGTAAAAGGTCATGATGTGCCTTTTGCCTGACCGGCTCAAATTTTGCCTGACATGTCAGGCAGACGGGCACTTTTCGGGAAGACTGAGATATTGCTTTGAAACTTACATGTACAATACTTATTAACCATCATTACCTCCATGAACAGACAAGAGTACATAACTCTGTGAAGATTTTTAGCTCACCTTGCATGAAGTGCCAGGGTGAGCTATTAGGATCATAATTATGTTGTACATTTGTCGGTCACTTGAGCATAGCGGTCACTTGATTTTACATGTATGCTTCATATGCTAAAAGTTGTGCATGATACTAAATATAAGTCATACCACAAAGAAAATTTAACAAATTTTCTATATTGTTGAGCCAGTGATAATGGCAGTGGTTATTGTTTGTTAAAATGTAGGAGCAATTAGACATATACAATTAATTTATATACGAGAGAATGGTGTGTTTTCATTTGAAAGGTCAGCCATTTTTATTTTGAACTGTCCTCCAAAAGTCGTGCATTTTCATTGGTTCTTTCACGGGACATTTGATGTCATAAGCACCTGCATTAAATGTTCTAAAAATATACTCGATTTATATCGAGAGGTGTTTAAAAAGTATTGATACATTGCAGTGCGCATTATTTTTTTATTATTTTTTATATAAATGAATGACTGTCACAGGTAAAAGTATGGAAGCACAGAGGTGACATGTGGGAATTTTTATGCCCCCCACAAAGTGGGGTGCATATAGCGTTGCACTTGTCCGTCCGTCCGTCAGTCCGTCCGTACGTCCCGAAATCTTGTGAACGCAACTCCTCTTAAACCGGATGGCAGATTTTGCTTAAACTTCCAGGGATGAACAACCTTAATGTGTAGATGGTAGTAAAGGAAGGAATTTTCGCGGCGACCAAATTTAACAGAATTATGGCCCTTTGTTGATTTTTTCACTATATATCTTGTGAACGCAACTCCTCTTAAACCGGATGGCAGATTTTGCTTAAACTTCCAGGGATGAACAACCTTAATGTGTAGATGGTAGTAAAGAAAGGAATTTTTGCTGCGACCAAATTTAACAGAATTATGGCCCTTTGTTGATTTTTTCACTATATACTATGTAGAAATTTTGTGAACGCAACTCCTCTTAAACCGGATGGCAGATTTTGCTTAAACTTCCAGGGATGAACAACCTTAATGTGTAGATGGCAGTAAAGGAAGGAATTTTTGCTGCGGCCAAATTTAACAGAATTATGGCCCTTTGTTGATTTTTTCACTATATACCATATAGAAATTTTGTGAACGCAACTGCTCTTAAACTGGTTGGCAGATTTTGCTTAAACTTCCAGGGATGAACAACCTTAATGTGTAGATGGTAGTAAAGGAAGGAATTTTTGTTGCGACCAAATTTAACAGAATTATGGCCCTTTGTTAAGTTTTTCACTATATACCATATAGAAATATTGTGAACGCAACTCCTCTTAAACCGGATGGCAGATTTTGCTTAAACTTCCAGGGATGAACAGCTTTAATGTGTAGATGGTAGTAAAGGAAGAAATTTTTGTTGCGACCAAATTTAACAGAATTATGGCCCTTTGTTGATTTTTTCACTATATACCATATAAATTTGTTGCGACCAAATTTAACAGAATTATGGCCCTTTGTTGATTTTTATGCCCCCACAAAGTGGGGTGCATATAGCGTTGCACTTGTCCGTCCGTCCGTCAGTCCGTCCGTACGTCCCGAAATCTTGTGAACGCAACTCCTCTTAAACCGGATGGCAGATTTTGCTTAAACTTCCAGGGATGAACAACCTTAATGTGTAGATGGTAGTAAAGGAAGGAATTTTTGCGGCGACCAAATTTAACAGAATTATGGCCCTTTGTTGATTTTTTCACTATATATCTTGTGAACGCAACTCCTCTTAAACCGGATGGCAGATTTTGCTTAAACTTCCAGGGATGAACAACCTTAATGTGTAGATGGTAGTAAAGAAAGGAATTTTTGCTGCGACCAAATTTAACAGAATTATGGCCCTTTGTTGATTTTTTCACTATATACTATGTAGAAATTTTGTGAACGCAACTCCTCTTAAACCGGATGGCAGATTTTGCTTAAACTTCCAGGGATGAACAACCTTAATGTGTAGATGGCAGTAAAGGAAGGAATTTTTGCTGCGGCCAAATTTAACAGAATTATGGCCCTTTGTTGATGTTTTCACTATATACCATATAGAAATATTGTGAACGCAACTCCTCTTAAACTGGTTGGCAGATTTTGCTTAAACTTCCAGGGATGAACAACCTTAATGTGTAGATGGTAGTAAAGGAAGGAATTTTTGTTGCGACCAAATTTAACAGAATTATGGCCCTTTGTTAAGTTTTTCACTATATACCATATAGAAATATTGTGAACGCAACTCCTCTTAAACCGGATGGCAGATTTTGCTTAAACTTCCAGGGATGAACAGCTTTAATGTGTAGATGGTAGTAAAGGAAGAAATTTTTGTTGCGACCAAATTTAACAGAATTATGGCCCTTTGTTGATTTTTTCACTATATACCATATAAATTTGTTGCGACCAAATTTAACAGAATTATGGCCCTTTGTTGATTTTTTCACTATATACCATATAAATAATTGAACATATAAATTTTACATTTGTAATTTAATTTAACATGTACATAAGGTTACCTGTAGATCATTTTAGGTATATGTACAGAAATGAAACAGTGGAATGAAAAAGTTCCACATAAAAATCTTACATACAGATATGCTTGCTCTTGTTTATGAGCACATCTGCACAGTGGGGGCATCGGTGTCCTTTGGACACAATTCTAGTTTTTATATTATCTTGTGGCCACGCGATAATAAAAAAAGAAAAAACGAAAAACAAAAGTTATTTAACGTTTAGTTTTTCGTTTTTTCTTTTTAGCTCACCTGAGCTGGCTCAGGGTGAGCTATTAGGATCGATGAATGTCCGTCGTCCGTCCACACTTAGTTCGTTAACACTCTAGTGGTCACATTTTTGCCTCAATTGTCACGAAACTTGGTCAGGATGTTTGTCCCAGTAATTACTCGGACGAGTTCAATTATGGGTCATCTCTGATGAAAAACTAGGTCACATGACCCAAAAATAGAAAAATCTTGTTAAGGCTCTAGAGGCTACTGTTTCTGTCCAAATATCCTGGCAATTTGTCAGAAAGGTTGTTTGGTTGATTTCTAGCTCAAGTTTTAATATGGGTCACCTGGGGTCAAAAACTAGGTCACACAGCCCAAATATGGAAAAACCTTGTTAACACTCTAGAGGTAACATTTTCAGCCCAAATATCCTGGAAATTTGTCAGAAAGGTTGTTTCTGTGATTTCTAGCTCAAGTTCGAATATGGGTCATCTGGGGTCAAAAACTAGGTCACACAGCCTGAATATGGAAAAACCTTGTTAACACTCTAGAGGTAACATTTTCAGACCAAATATCCTGGAAATATGTCAGAAAGATTGTTTCGATGATTTTTAGCCCAAGTTCGAATATGGGTCATCTGGGGTCAAAAACTAGGTCACAGAGCCCAAATATGGAAAAACCTTGTTAACACTCTAGAGGTAAATTTTTCAGCCCAAATATCCTGGAAATTTGTCGGAAAGGTTGTTTTGATGATTTCTAGCTCAAGTTCGAATATGGGTCATCTTGGGTCAAAAACTAGGTCACAGAGCCCAAATGTGGAAAAACCTTGTTAACACTCTAGAGGTAACATTTTCAGCCCAAATATCCTGGAAATTTGTCAGAAAGGTTGTTTTGATGATTTCTAGCTCAAGTTTCAATATGGGTCATCTTGGGTCAAAAACTAGGTCACAGAGCCCAAATATGGAAAAGCCTTGTTAATACTCTAGAGGTAACATTTTCAGCCCAAATATCCCAGAAATTTGTCAGAAAGGTTGTTTCTGTGATTTCTAGCTCAAGTTCGAATATGGGTCATCTTGGGTCAAAAACTAGGTCACAGAGCCCAAATATGGAAAAACCTTGTTAACACTCTAGAGGTAATACTTTATGCCCAAATATCCCGGAAATTTGTCAGAAAGGTTGTTTCGATGATTTCTAGCAACTTTGTTAAAAGCAGTTGTACTCGGGTGAGCGATAAAGGGCCATCATGGCCCTCTTGTTTTATTATTGCGTGGCCATGCGATAACTTTTAGTTTTTCATTTTTTCTTTTTTTATTATCGTGTGGCCACGAGATAATATAAAAAAAATTCCCACATGTCACCTCTGTGCTTCCGTATAAAACTGCATTTCTTTTATTTGTTTTTTATAGTTCCACACTATCCTAAGTGTTATAACATGCATTTTTCTTCGCAGTTTTGAAGAGAGCAAAAATATCTGTTCTTATTTTACTTCATTGAAGGAACGAGCATGAAATCCCGAAAGTATTCTTTTTATGAAAAATACGGGAAATCATACATGCACGACCAAGGACTTCGCACGACTTTGGAACAACTAACCATACATAGGCTTATATAGGAAAAACTTTTCTTCTCTAAAACCACATGGCCTAGAGCTTAGATAATTGGCATGTAGTTGATCTCTACCAAGATTTTACCTAGGCATATACATGTATATATGGAAAACTTCAAAAATCTTTTTGTCTAAAAACACAAGGCCCAGAGCTTAGTTATTTGGAATATAGAATTGTGTGGTGGACCTCTATGAATATTGTTCAAGTCTGGACCCCCAGGTCAAAATTGACCCTTTCTGTGATGCAATTGTTGACCTGGTATTATAGCAAGTGGTAGCCAGATGAGCGATACAGGGCCATCTTGGCCCTCTTGTTGTCAGAGTTATGAGTCTTTTTCCACTTAGAAAATACATTGAATCTGGGTAAAATCCACTTGTTGACTTAACCCTTTCAAATATTACTGTAAAACTTGGAATACTTGTTTTGCATCGTGAACCCCATTCTGTAGACAAGAGAAGGTACATGTAACTCTGTTAAGGATTTTAAAAAAAAATGAAGGCCTTCTCTGTTAAGGTTTTCTACCAGCTCTGTCAGTCATGACTTCATAACATGTAGGCAAGAGTAGATAATTTTGTCAAGGATTTCTTGTTAATTATGGCCCTTTTTTTCTTAGAATCTTGGTTAAGTTTTTCGTACCAGTCCACTTATTGACTTAACTATTTCAGATATTAACATCAGACACCTCCATGTATGCTATATATTCAGATATAAATTGTTTTACAAATGAGTTATTTTTCAGGTGCTACTGGAAGAGCTTTTCTCTTCAACAAAGTTGTCAACCTTACATACAGTGAAGTTCAGGACAGGGTAATGCTGACAGGACGACACATGGTCCGTGATGTCATGTGCAAAAACTGTGATCAGAAACTTGGATGGATTTACGAATTTGCCAACGAGGAGAATCAGCGCTACAAGGAAGGTCGAGTGATTCTGGAACGTGCATTGGTCACAGAGAGTGAGGGGTTTGAAGAACATGTAGGAACTGATAGTTAGGGAATGCTAAAGAATATGTAAATTGTGCAATGTTTTATGGTCAGACTTGGGGAAAACCATTTTATCAAACTTAAAACTAGTATTTTACTACTAAAGATATTTCGATATATCCCTTGTAATTTTAAGTTTTAATGTTAACTTGTTAATTTGCTAAAATGCAAATTTAAGCACATATGCTATATATGTATGTAAATTTGTTTCTACATTTGGCATCATCTGGAGTGTAGGTTATGCAGTTTTATGAGTCATGGACATCATAGTGTTATATGGTGTTTATTTCCTCAAACTTCTCAATTTTAAAGTTTGAAAGTAGCAACACATGACTTGAAGCATATAAACAATGTAAACTTGACAGAATGTTTTTCTCTGTAGTGACCAGAACACAGAAGCACAAACAGCAGACTCTCAAATGATGTCACAGTGATATCAAATCCTGATATTGAAGCACCCTGTACATAGTTGAAATTTCATTGGACAATTTGAATTTTCAATATTTTTGTATGGGTTGCAAGATTTTTCCTATTTTGGATTGGTCTTAGAATGCTTGCACTGGCCAAGCTTGCAGACTGAAATTCTTGGAATGGATTTCTCGAGATTTCGATTTTGTGAGAATCAGGGCAAGAAATTTCCAGTATATATATGTAATATCATCCTCTTTATTGCTTATATTTATCAGTCATTGATGAGAATACGGGTAGTAAAATAAAACAGTCAAGGACTTTCTGTTACTTTTGAAAAGGAATGTAAGCAGAAAAGGACTTTCTTGCCCTGATGGGGGATTTGTCTTGATTGGAATTTAGGGAGCTATATGTATATCTGTGCACTTCCAGTAAATTGTAATGGAAAATCATTAAAATTTAATGTTAATATGTGCTATTTAACTGTATTTAGATTCATTGAAATTATAATGGGATGTTTGGTGATGTAAATATTTCTGACGGAATCAGGAACTTTCGGGAGTGTTGATCCTCTGTTTTTTGCACCCTTCTGTGATTTTACTTTAATTTTTAAATAAAAGTTTTCAATTTTCCTACTGGTTACATCAGATGTCAGTACCGGAAATACCTTACATTAAGATACACTACACTGCCATTTACTATCACAGATATACCACCAAGGGGAAACTTGAATATGATTTTTTTTTAAGAGAAACTTTTTTCTATAATTAAATAAATATTTCCTTTAAAAGTTACTTGTCATCGATTTCCTTCTTTAAAAAGGAACAAACTGTAATCGGAAGATGTTGTATCATAGCTGTCAGAACAAATAGAATGTTATTAGTACCCTGCTAGCAGCCGTTGGTTCTGTCAGTGAGTGTAGTCAGACATGATATACACCAGTCAGTATTCAGTCAGTATTCAGTCAGTAAATTTTCACTCACTGTTCCTTAGAAGTTAAAACAATACTGTCCAAATTGAATGATGGACAAGACTAAATTATAAATTAAGCAGGATTAAGGTTGAAAATTGTTTGTGCTGCCAATGGTTACCAGTGCCTGTCAAGGGAAATAATGCCTGCAGGGACTAAATTGCTAATAATAGTACAGACTTTATATCACCATGCATTTATACAATAGTACACATGTATAAATTGCCACAATTTAAGTGGTTTTGATCAGTTGAATTATTCACAATCTCTGTAAAAGCAGTAGTATAAGTATTGGTCATTGTTTATTAAGTGAGTGGTGGACCCTATGCTCGGGAGTATTTTGGCCATAAAATGAAAACAAAATGTATACCTGGGTATTTCACTGGGCATTTTGCCCAAAATGTGAAAAAATCAGCAATGACACCAGTTTGTTTTTGCCATGATACAAATTACAATATGATTGTAGCAGCTATCAATGCATTCAGTGTATTTAAGAAGTTAAAAACAGTCACTGTGCTCAACTTAAGTAAAATATCATAGACTTTTATACATGTATAAGAAAGTCTTTAAAAAATCTTCCTGTCTCAAACAAAAAGGCCTACAGCTTAGATATTAAGCAAATAGCATTGCCTCATGGTCCTCTACCAAGATTGCTCAAATCATGACCCCCTGGTCAAAATAGACCCACCCTGGATTTGATTTTACATGAAACTAATGTGCGCAATACTGGGCCATTATTGCCCACTTGTTAGCAACATTTTCTAACCATCACTGAGGATGGAAAGATATCATACAATGCTGGTTATTTTCTTTTACTACCATTTCCCGTATGTTAAAATATCATTGGTAAAACTCTAGTCTAGTTAGAATAATTTTATGATTTTGTCAATCTGGCTGCAGAATTTTTTTTTTTCAATGGCACTTTGTTTGTGTATTGTGAACAAAACCCACATTTTACAAAAACTACGAATCAACTATGAGTATGCGATTCAAGCGATTATAGGACAGGATTATGTTTAACAGTGGCTGGAAAGTCATTTTATTTTTCTACTATATAAAATACAATGAGCACTGAAATGTGCAGAGCATAGGTTCCACCACTGTAGGGGCTTTTAATCCATAGTTGTGTACTATTATATGGCTTGTTAACTATAATTTGGTGTTTTTATGCAATAAGGAAATTATAGTAAAAATATGGATCTAGAATGACATGAAGTGTACAGATGACATGTGACTGTAATATGAGTAGTTTTTCTATCCATTAGTTAGCAAATTCCTACTTTAGTTAGATGTCTTTAATTTTTTTTTGTGTTATTGATTTGTTAGTGATATTCTTCTTTTCATGTATTTTTTTTTGTACATGTATATGCGGAAACATCTTGTAACATAATGATATTTCTTAAGTAGTTTTTAAAAACGAATAGACATTCTGTTATTTCTGTCTCATATAAAGGAAACACATAAGTTGACAAGTTACCATAAATAGAAATTTTAGATAATCTTTACATTTTAGCTGTAATGAAACGTAGCGCTGTACTTGTTATTAAAGCTATCAACCCTACATAAAGCTGCAATTTCTTAATTCAGAGACATTTCTATCTGTAAGATCAAGTACCACTACTGTAGACAGATTGATACCTAAGTAGCTGTTGATTCACAAAAATGTCTAATTGAATCAGTGATAAGATTTATACCTTTTACCTCCAACACTACTGGGAGGTATGCTGTTTGGAATCATTTTTGTTTAAGAAAACAGTACTTGAATATTTGTTTATGTTTACTTTGTTTACGTTGTTTTATTCAATTTTTGCCATGATTGGAAATGAAAAACCTGTATATTTCCACATATCAAAATAATACAATTTTAGGAGAGTTCAAAAATATTCAGGACATTTCTGTGTGTGCTAATTTATTTCTTTATTTATAAAAAAAATATATTTATGCTAATTATGTGAATATCTAAAATAAAACTTGTTTACTTTGAAGTTTTTTGTTTGTTATAAATTGGAAATTTCCTTTTTTGTAGCTTCTTCATTACAGTGTTTATGGCAGTTTGAAGTTTTTTGGGGTTTTTTTACCAAGATTTTGTTACCATATTCTTTCTGTCGGAGTAAATTTTACTTTTTTGTGTAATCAACAGTCCATAGCTGTGGACATACTGAATTAATATGGTCCATAATGGAACTTATTTGAGATTTGTTGCAATACAAATGCATTTCAGTTCTCCTATGACTGCTCAAGAAATATGTTTCTAAAGTGTGATCAAGGACAAATATTACAATTTTTATTAAATAGGGGTGAATAAGTCGTGTTGTTCTGTCCTAACCCATTATTGAACTCTTCAAAAACAGTGTCGTCAAATACTTCTTCTTCGTTTAAGATTCTTTATAGTCCCAGCCGACCGTGGGAATTCTCCCTTGTATTGTCAAAGACACTAGATCAAGTTTGATTTTGATTTCCTTAGAGAACAGGAGAGTTAGTGAACTACTGTAGAAACTACCTAGAAATAATTTCATGAATTTAAGATTAGCAGCAAATGGGTAGTGTATTCTCGCTGCGAATAATCCTTTTAAGCTGACCTGGTTTTGCCCGGGTGAGCTTTTAGGATGGATGATTGTGCGTCATCCGTCAACATTGTGCTTCAAACGACATCTCCTCTGAGACCACTGGGCCAATGTTGATGAAACTTGGCAGGAATGTTCCCTGCATGAAGCTCTACCATAATTGTTCAAAGAATTCCATTCTAGAGCTAAGATATTTATCATATAGCATTGTCTAGTGGACCTCTACCAAGTTTGATCAAATTATGTTATGGGGTTAATATTGGCCCTGCCAAGGGGGGGGGGGGGGGCCCCCCCCGGGGGGGGGGGGGGGGGGGGGGGGGGGGTCCGGGTCGGGGCGGGTCCCTCTCCCTTTTGGTCGGGGCCAAACCCCAAAGGAAGGGGGGATCCTTCAAACTTTCACTGACAGAGCATTTGGGGAGTGCAGGAAGAACAATAACTCTACCGTGCCTCTTAGGTATTCCTTACAGGGTCACTTGTTTGTCCAGCCAACGCCGAAAGTATCAGGGATATTTCTTCAGACTTAATGGACTGACTGCCATTGGTGGGTGCCGGTCCGAGCAACTCTCCGTGCCACTTTTAGTTATTCCTCTCAATCTTTAAAAGTTTTGTCCAGAGCATAACTCCAAAAGTACTTGAGGTTTACTAAACTAAACACGATAGCACTTGTAGGAGTGCAGGTGCAAAAAAACTCCCCCCTGCCCCCTTTTTGGGTTTTTCCCTTTATCAGATTTTTGTCCAGCATAACTCCAAAAGTACTTGAGGGATTTTCTTCAAACTTAATACACTGACAGAGCACATTGGGAGGAAGTGCAGTGTGTAAGAACAATAACTCTACCCTTTTGCCTACTATTTAGAGTTATTCCACCATTTATCAGATTTACTTGAAAAACCAGAGCACATTGTAGGAAGTGCATGTCAAGAACAAAATCTGCCACAGATTACCCTTTTTATAATTTTTTTAAAAAAAATTCGTAGCATAACTCCAAAAGTACTTGAGGGATTTTCTTCAAACTTAATACACTGACATAGCACATTGGTAGGAAGTACAGTGTGCAAGAACAATAACTCTACCTAGCCTACTTTTAGAGTTATTCCCCTTTTATCAGATTTACTTGAAAAGTTTTGTCCAGAGCATAACTCCAAAAGTACTTGAGGGATTTACTTCAAACTTAATACACTGACAGAGCACATTGGTAGGAAGTGCAGTGTGCAAGAACAATAACTCTACCTTGCCTACTTTTAGAGTTATTCCCCTTTTATCAGATTTACTTGAAAAACAATTTCCGAGAGGCATCAAACTCGATAGTTGGTAGGAAGTGCGTGCAAAAAGTACATTCAGCGTAGAGTTATTCCCCTTTTCATTTGAAAAAAAATACAAAAAAAAAAAACAAAAAAAATTTGGGGATTTTCTTCAAACTTAATACACTGACATAGCACATTGGTAGGAAGTGCAGTGTGCAAAAACAATAACTACCTTGCCTACTTTTAGTCAAATAGAAAAATGTCATACCTATACTGATAATGAACATTAATATAATTTTGCAAACCTTCTCTTCATTGCCTTATTCTTTTTCCACTTACTTGAAAACTGTACTCAGCATGACCATAACTATATGGCTTTTTAAGGATTTCCTTTCACCAAGTAAAATGTATGAAAGTACAACCTTCTGGTAACTTCTTCCCAGCAGGGTGATTAACCATGTGTAACATGGCTCTTGTTTTACATAGACATATATGGGAAAACCTTTATAAATCTTCTTCTTCGAAACCACAAGGTCTAAAGCTTAGATATATAGTGTGTAATAGGGTCTAGTGGACCTCTTCAAAGTTAGTTCAAATTACGCCCCTGGTGTCAATATTGGCCCTGCTCAGGGGTCACTTGTTTAACATAGACATATATAGGGAAACCTTTGAAAATCTCCAAAACCACAAGGTTTAGAGCCTAGATATTTAGTGTGGAATCATGCCCCCAGGGTAAAAATTAACCCTGCTCAGGGGGTCGTTTAGTATAGAAAAACCTTTAAAAATCTTCATTTCTAAAACTTCAAGGCCTAGAGGTTAGATATTTGGTATGCTACATTGTCTAGTGGTCTTCCACCTAGGCAATACCTTTCAGTGCCAGCTGTATACAATATAATATAACTTAAAAACGCAACATTTTTAATAAATCAGATTTTGAGAAGTGAGTGAAATTGTTCTATCTGCATTAAATAATTGTTCAGTAAAACCAAAGAATGGCCAAAAGCATTGTGTTCTTGAATTTTCCAAACTACACTTGCAATATGACAAAATACCTGTCAAATCCCTGGTTGCATTTTAGCTCATCTGATTTTTGAAAAAAATGACGAGCTATTGTCGTCACTTGATTGTCGTCGTCGTCTTCGTCGTTGTTGTCGGCGTTGGTTAAGTTTTGCGTTTAGGTCACTTACATGGAAACTATCAAAGCTATCACTTTGAAACTTGGAAAGCTTGTTCATCTAATACCCTTCTTCACATTGTATGCTAAAGATGCTGAGTCTGACCTGTTTTTTGGGGTAAAAAACATGAATTTTGATCGATTTTGGTTGATTTTGAGAATTGGACATAGCTTCTTCATTTTTTGTTAGATTGATTTCAAATTTTTCACAAACAATAAATGGATAATGTACTTCAACATATCAAATGGGGTTTTGAGTTTTACATTTGGGGGGGATATTTTAATATTTTTGGACTTTGTAATTTTTAGCTAGTTTGATTTTTTAAGTTTTGCATTTATGTCAGTTACATGCAAACTATCAAAGCTATCACTTTGAAAGTTGGAATAGCTGTTCAGTATCAAATGTACAATAGAATGAAGGAAGAGTTTTACAAGTTACATAACCCTGTCATGTATTTTGACTGGGTTATTGCCCCTTCTTAACTTAGAAAGTTTCACACACACAATATTTTTTAATAGTGAACATAATGCAACCAAACTTAGTGTATAGGAAGTATTTATGAATATTTTTTAAATTGGATTGTGTTTGGGGCTGCTGGGGTCAAGGTCACTGTTACTTAAAATAGGAAAACCGTAATATATTCAATATCTTTAGTTACAGTTGATATAATGTAACCAACTTTCGTTTGTAGTAAATATTTAGAAGATCTTTAATGGGGTTGTGTTTTTTGGGGCTCCTGGGGTCACTGTCAAGGTCACTGTAACTAAAAACAAACAAGAGGGCCATAATGGCCCTATATCGCTCACCTGACTACCATTTACTATAAAAGAGGTCAAGATTCTAACATAATTCGTAGAGGTCCACTACACAATGCTACGTAACATTTCAAATATCTATTATCTGCCTGTCTGCTTTTTTAAAAGTTTTCCCTATATAAGCCTATGTGAAATCAAGTGTCTTCCTTCCCTAGTCCCCTTTCCCCCCCTCCCAGGAAGGGTTTATTTTGACTAGGGTGTCATGATTTGAACAATCTTGGTAAATGTCCACTAGACAATGCTACATGCTAAATATCTAAGCTCTAGGCTTTGTGGTTTCAGAGAAAAAGAATTGTTAAGTTTTTCCTATATAAGCTTAGGTAAAACCAAGAGACCCCCTGGGCGGGGTCAATTTTGACCTAGGGCTCATAATTTGAACAATCTTGGTAGAGCTCCACTAGAAAATGTCACCTGCTAAATATCCAAGCTCTAGGCCTCATGGTTTCAGAAAAGAAGATTTTTAAAGTTTTTCCTATATAAGCCTTTGTTAAACCAAGTGACCCTCCAGGCGGGGTCAGTCTTGACCCGGGGCTCATAATTTGAACAATCTTGGTAGAGGTCTACTAGACAATGCTACATGCCAAATATCTTAGCTCTAAGCCTTATGTTTTCAGAGGAGAAGATTTTTAAAGTTTTTCCTATATAAGCCTATGTAAAACTAAGTGACCACCCGTGCGGGGTCAATTTTGACCCAGGGGTCATAATTTGAACAATCTTGGTAGAGGTCCACTAGACAATGCTACATGCCAAATATCTAAGCTCTAGGCCTTGTGGTTTCAGAGAAGAAGATTTTTAAAGTTTTTCCTATTTGTTGCCATAGCAACCAGAGTTCTGCATTGAATGGAATTCTTTGAACACCTTTCGAAGAGCTTCATGCAAGGAACATCCCTGAAAAGTTTCATTAACATTGGCCCAGTGGTTTCAGAGAAGATGTTGTTTAAAGGAAATGGTGGAAGGACGACGTACGACAGACCCCGGATAGAATGTGATCCGAATAGCTCACTCTGGCACTTTGTGCCAGGTGAGCTAAAAACTGATGTATTGGAATGTTGAGGAAAGATTTGTAAATAGTATATCAAAATCATGAAATGATATTTGCACCAAGCAAATTCAGTGAATTCATATCCCCCACCAAATGAAGCAAACAGCTGGAAAAGAACAACTGGAAAGTGTATTGGTCTATCTGTTTCTGGGGGGAAAAGCCTTTTTAAAATTTCACCACCCACTTGGGCGTCATCTCCAAGGTGATATTTATTTCTTCAAGTTACAGTCATAAAGTTATTTGTGAAAAAAAAATCAAATTCTGACAAGCCTTTTCAGAAAAAAGAATTTTTAAAATATCACCTACCCATTGTGGCCTTATCTGTGAGGGGTAATTCTTTTTTTTTTCATCTTACATTCATACAGAACACAGTTGATGTAAATAAAATTGAAAGAGATATTTGAGAAAAATGCCATATCCCCTTAAGGGGCCTCATTTATGAACAAAGTGGCCAAGATGGCCCTTTATCGCTCAGCTGACTACCATTGGCTATAACACAAGGGGTCATGATTTTAACTTAATTCGTAAAGGTCTGCTACACAATGCTTGGTAACATTCCAAATATCTAAGCCCTGCCTGTGGGCCTTGTTTTTTTTCAAGTTTTCTCTATATAAGCTTATGTGAAATTAAATGACCCCGCCCCCACCCTCCTCCCAGGAAGGGTTAAGGAAGATTTTTAGATGTAAAATCATGTGACCCCTTTGGCAGGGTCAGTTTTGACCCAGAGGTCATGATTTGAACAAACTTGGTAGAGGTCCACTAGGCAATGCTACATGCTAAATATCTGAGCTCTAGGCCTTGTGATTTCAGAGAAGATTCTTAAGTTTTTCCTGTATAAACCTATGTAAAATCAAGTGACCCCCTGGAGGTGTCAATTTTGACCCAAGGGGGGGGGGGGTCATAATCTTGGTTGAGTTCCACTAAACATGAACATTCAAATTAGCATGCCGTAGGAACCAGAGTTCTGCCTGAATGCAATTCTTTGAACAACTTAGAGAGTTTCATGCAAATAGCATACCTGTTAAGTTTCATTGAAATCGGCTCAGTGGTTTCAGAGGAGATGCTGTTTGAAGGAAATAGTGGACAGACAGACATACGCCGGACGGTGAGCAATCCTAATACATGTAGCTTACTCTGGCACTTCATGCCAGGTGAGCCAAAAAGCAAGTCTCGAAAATGACCTGTGCAATAATTGGTGTCAAAATAATAATCTTTGGACTGAAGTTAAGTGGGAACTTTCATTAAAGTTGTATATAATCTGTAAACTGCATACTTAGAAAAGTGGCATGCATCTTTTATGCACACACCACTTTCTTCTAAACATAGTATGATATTATTGTTTATTTTGACAAATAAAAATCCAAAAATATTCTGTTTGTCCAAAATTTGTTTCATCTGGCACTTTTACTGCGAATCCACCTGACCTCAGTGATGTTACAATATCTGAAAATGCAAAGACAGGAGGAAATCAGTGTAATAGGTGTTTCATTCAATTACTGTATACATCATATGTAAACTGACAGATTTACACATAGTTATTTAAGTTACCTATCCTAACAGATAAAGATTTTCAGCTGTTGATCCATCCACCTGATTAAATTTTTTTAAGAATTTAGCTACAGACTTGACACTTCTACAGAAACGTTAATCAGCATGAGAAGTTGTGCACATGTGGTTCTGTTTGTTATTGAACATGGTTAGCAGAGTTACTGTCTTTGAATACATTGCCTTTAATAGCAGTCTATGATTTCTGAGTGATTTCATTTCTAGTCTGGCTAGTTATCGAACTTGGCCGAGATATTGTGCGGATAAATGTTCACACAAAGTTTACTTCAGAGTTCAGATATTGCAGTTGAAACGGAGCATTATTTGGCAATTAAAGGGCAAAAGCTCAATAGTAACAAAGGTGATAACATTGCCGAGATACTATGTAGATAAAAGAAGGAAAATTGGTAAGAAATGATGGAAAGCAGACACCTGTATATCGGTCCAATTTTTGGGAATTAAAGGGCAATAATGCGCAAGTGATTAGGGCAATTTGGCTAGTTATCGATCTTTACCGAGACATTACCCAAATACAAACATTAACAGTAAGTTTAGTAAAGATTACTTAAGAATAATTTCAGTTAAAGACCAGAAAACTCTAAATTTGTCCAATTTTGACAATCAAAAAAGTAATTTGGCAAGTCCTTTAACTTGGGCGAGATGCCGTAATACAGCCCGTCACAGACTTACATATAAAACACTGAAGGATCATAGTGCAATCTTCAAGGAGTTGACTATATGTTCACATTTAAGGAAGAAAAAATAGTTATACCCTCTGAAGTGTTGTTACCTTTAAGGTCACAGATTATTCCAGGTATTGTGAAGGCTGACATGTCAGCAACTGTCTGCTTCAGTACTGTTCTGCTAACCATCTTGAAACAATCTCCTTAACAACCTTGTACATCACTGCTTATCCCATCTTGCCTGGTTTCAACTTAGCACAAGAAAGTGCTTTTTCTGTCAGTGCCAAATTAAACCTGACTGATGCTTTCCTATTCTCCTTGGGGAACACAAACACCTTAAAAATACAGTTAATATAGTAAGCAGCCTTTCAAAATGAAGAAAACTTGTGAAAATGTTTCAAATTCAAAGTTTCTGTCCTTTGCGACAATCTTCAACATACTGCTTTAAATTACATAACTTTTAACAGATTGTGTTACATTTCTTTTTTATGCAAAATAATCAATATGAGAGTCTGACACTCTTTCTGAAATATAACATTTCTTTTTGTTACATTTTCTAGTCCTTAGCATAACTCTAAAAGTACTGAAGGAATTGAATACAAAGAGACAGGTGCAGTGCCCTAGAACCTTCTTGTCCATATCAAACATGCAAAAGTATTAGCAGGAATTGCTTGAAACTTTATACAGTGATAGAGCACAATGGGAGGAAATGCAGTATACACAAACCATAACTCTAAGGTGCCTGATTTCTTGTCCTGAGCATAATTGTTAAAGTTCAGAAGGGAATTTATGCAATTCTACTTACCAGGTGAAAATGCATAAAGAAATTAAATGCTACATCTAATGTTCAGCCCGTCACTTTACGATCAGACTCCAAAAACCTCATATAAAGAAAATCAGACTCTGTCTTAAGTTCCAGCCTCTGAAAAATACATTCCAGTAAATTACACACATGGGGATTCTCTAAAAGGCATGAAGAACTGATAAAGAGTCTAAGATGACAAAGCCCTTCAAACAGACCTTCTGCAAAGTCTACATCGAGATCAGTAGCTAATTGTGTTAAAACTTGATCCCAGATACTCGTGATTTATTATGTATATGAAAAGTATAGATAATTTGTTAAAGTGTGAAAGCTTTTAACATTTAATCATTTACTGATTTTCATAAAGGTTTATCTTCTTTCTTTTCTTGATTTTCATGAAAACTTTGTCTGAATGTACAAGACAATCTATGAGTAGATAGCACTTTTCCCATATCAGAATGAAAATCTTAAAATACAACATGGAAGTATTACAGAGCTGAGAAAAGTAATGAAAACAAGCAAATTCAGTGACTTTATATCCCATGCCATATGAGGCAAATCCAGTTTCTATTTTTTGGGTTGATTGTTAAAATCGAACCAAAGTTAACAGAGTATATCGGCCCCTTACGGCTGAACGCACAACATACAAACAAGTAGTTCCATATAAACAGTTGTTAGGCATTATAGCGATTTCTGTTTTCAAAATTATATAGTAATAAATCTAAATAATTTAAAAACATTTCAGAATAGAATAATATTATTTCGTTGTTATTCTTTAAATGTGTAATTAATCGTAAATACTATTAATGCGCGAACGAACGACTTGGACATACAATTTATAACAACTCAGTTTTTACCTACAACTTCATAGTTGGTGGACATAGAGCAGTTGGTAGAGATGCTGGAAATTGAAATGCGCTGACTTACTGCGGCGGACGCGAGTTTGAAACCCATCTAACACATTTTTTTTTTACATTTTTTTTGTTTTACTTCTAATTTTAAGACTTTAAACCATTTTCAATGTTTTACAGCAAATAATCATAGAAAACTTCATTCATGTCAAACTTATAAGGATAATGTTAATAAGACATACTGTATACATATTATTCGATAACAGTAAAGTTCAGTCAGTAGTCGTGTCAGGTTTTGCTTGTACAACCAGAATTGGTTTCCTTGGGTTCTTTTGGGGCCATGCCTCAACATCAATCATCACCAATTTCTAGAATATTTACATGTCAGTTTTGTTTGTGGGCCCGCTGTGATACTTTGTATCACTGTTTTTCTTGTTCAGTTATTAATTTACTCTGTGTCTTCTTTGATCTTGCTCATTGTTCAGTTTTTGCCTACAATTTAGGATAGGAATTTATTTTGTATTATTGACACAATACACTCAACCGGGTTGAGAAAACCAGGGATCAGGAAATTTTGAAATCTCAATCGGTCCCGACAAGCCGAGGGTACATCGTCACCCCCCCCCAAATAAAAAATCACAAAAAAAAATTTATAGACAGTCTTGCACAGAGTTATTTATATATTTCTCAACCAGCTTTCCATTGTTGTGCATGATCATGGAACGGTAAAAGTATTTCATTCCCTCCTTTTGATTCCAAAATGTTTCCAAAAACGAAAATGTTTATCTTCTTTCATTATTGATTAGTAAATCTCACGAGTCGATAAAATAAATGCGCCGTTCACGTGGAGTGTTCCATTTTCTAAGGGATAAACTTTACATCGTTTTCGCTATAAAAAAATAAGAAACGGAATTTCTAAGTAATAAGAAAAATATCGAGCCAGTTTTCATAAATAAATATAATAATTTCCATGTGATTTTATCATTGAAAGTGTATTCAATTTCGATTAGAACTGATTACGTTCAAAGTCACCCCCACAAAGTTTTGTAATAATCCATGCTATTAAATTTTTGTCGTATGGTTTCGTTTTTAGCTCGACTTTTCTATGAAAAGGGGAGCTATCCTACTCGCCCCGGCGTCGGCGTCGGTGTCGGCGTCGGCGTTGGCGTCACACCTTGGTTAAGTTTTTCGTACCACCCCACTTTATTTCAAAAGTATTAGAGGTATGGCTTTGAAACTTACCATACTTGTTTACCATCATAACCTCCATCTACAGACAAGAGTACATAACTCTGTCAATGTTTTTGACAGAATTATGGCCCTTTTTTACTTAGAAAGTGTATTGAGCTTGGTTAAGTTTTTCGTACCACCTCACTTTATTTCAAAACCATTGGAGGTATTGCTTTGAAACTAACCATACTTGTTTACCATCACGACCTTCATCAACAGACAAGAGGACATAACTCTGTCAAGGTTTTTGACAGAATTATGCCCCTTTTTGACTTAGAAAATACATTGAATATAGGTAAAATCCACTTATTGTCTTAACCCTTTGAGATATTGCTTTGAAACTATTAATGCTATTTCACATCATTACCCCCATCTGTACGCAAGAGAAGGTAACTCTGTCAGGGATTTGTTTTAAAAATTAAGGCCTTTTATCGACTTAGAATCTTGGTTAAGTTTTTCGTACCAGTCCACTTTTTGACTGAACTGTTTGAGATATTAATTTGAAAGTTGGAATACTTGTTTACCATCATGATTCCCAAACATGGGCAGGAGAAGGTAATTCTGTCAAGGATTTTATTTGAATTATGGCCCTTTTTGACTTAGAAACTCAGTTAAAATTTTCATTCTTGTCCACTTGTTAACTTAACCATTTGAGATATTACTTTGAAAGTTGGAGCACTTATGTACCATCGTAAGACCTATCTGTAAGCAAAAGAAGATAACTCTGTGAAAAATTTTCTTGATTTGTACTTAGAAATTCCTAGTTAAAGTCTTGTGTGCCCTTAACTGTCAAAGTTTTGTTTTATTGGCAAGCACTAAAAAAGTCGAGCACGCTGTCCTACTGACAGCTCTTGTTAATATTTTTTTATGTTCTCGGGTCGCCAGTCCGATTAACATTATATGTCGGCTTGCCCTTCCGACTTTCGGAAACATTGACTACCGGTTGCCAGTCCAGTTATTTGTTTCTTTCGGGTTCCCGTTATTATTCTCCCGATTACCATGAGCCGATTTGCAATTTCGGTCATTTGATTTTTTGAACATCGCAAATATGTTGCGTTGTGCTATTTCAACAATAATTCGAAAGGCATTGAAGGCATTTCAAAGTGTAGGTAACTAAAGCGGCCTAAAGACAATCGGTCCGGCATAAAGTCAATCGGAGCTGCCAACACATTAATAAAATCCTTTAATCAATAACGTGTTAGCGACGCCCGAGGTATTGTAGAATTGGTGTGTTTGACCAATTAGGTAAAGACGGCCGCGGGTTATTAACATGACACGTTTATTGGGGGTATTAGATAGGTGCTAATAATACAGATGATATGTGTAATTACACAAGCAATTCTTTTGTCATATTTGAGCGATTTTATGGCTTTTTAAAAAAAAATCTCGGACCGATTTTTAAGCAACTTTTGGTTACGTGAATCGGTCCAGCAAGTTGAAAATCGGTCCAGACCGGCAAATTTTCGGTTTTCCTGATCCCGGCATTATTATTGTGCAAACTTTGAATTTTCAGTTCAGGTTACCATTCACAGCTATGCTACTTTATAGGGTAGTTGAACATACATGTAGTCACTGAACACATATGGTTAAAGGTCAAACTCTGTGGACCAATGTGTCTCCAGTTTGTTGATAACTTTACTCATGCATGGGTTGCCCTGATATTTACACATGTATGTGTACAGTCTGTGTTGTTCAGAGACAATCGACCCTCCAGCACTTTCAGTCCTTTGATTTCCATTGTTGAGACAACTAAATTGTGCCAAACATAATCAAATTCTGAATAGAAGTTTCACCCTCTCATTGAGGCCTCTTCTCTGAGGGGGATCATCTTTTTTTTCTGGAAAATACAGTAAAAAGAACTTCATTACAGTAAGTTAAATTAAATCAGCATTATCTGGTTTTAGAAGTCAAAAATTCTTATGAAGTTTTTACCTGAAAGATTGAGGAAAAATGCTACATCATTCTTTAGGGCCTCATTTCTGAAAAAAACCCACACTTTTTCAGAATTTATACTTGCCTAGTCCAATACAGCCCAATCTAGAATGGCCCACTTGCAGAATTCTAAAACCCTAACTAGTCCGCACTGATTATACTGACTATTTATTGTTGACTTGCAATTCTCATGACTGAAGATGACTTGTGTATATTATCTGGATATAAAATTTCTCTTTAAATTTCATGTAGTGGTCAGAATTTAATTTTATTGGACTAAATTATCATCTGGGGAGCCTGTACCAAAATTGCTCGTAATATAATGATTTCTTAATAAGTTGGACCTTAATGGGTTGGGGGCTGATTTCTCTTTATAATATATAATTATATAAAAAAATCCAAATCTTGGAAAAGAAAATGTTTTTCAGTATAATGTATAGACAGTCTTGCACAGAGTTAGATTTTTATAGCTATTTGCTATGCCTAAGTTTTCTTGCTTATTATGGAATGAGGGCAAAAACTCTACAGAATTTTGTACATGGAATTTTCTAGAAATTCCATTGGATTTTTTTGTGTTGGATCTGTTAACTAATTTCCCTGAAGTTTGAAGAAAAGAAAGCACACTCATACACATGGCACACAGTCCACAGCAGGCGACTGCACTTTGCAAGTGAGAGAGTTGGAGATAACATTTTACATCAAATGTAAATGATTTGTATTTCATTTATGCATTATTTATTTATGCATTATGACTCTAGTCTGTCCTGTATGTGTTGATGGAATGTGCAGCATATCTCATGAGTTCCAGAAAGGACTTTGGAATATGATTGGTCCAGAGACAACAAACAAAGACTCCTAGCCACTGGACTTGTGTATGAGCTGGGAGCAGATTGGACCAGAAATATATGTTCATAAACTGGTGGTATGAAACTTCAAAATTCAAACTCTAATACTGAACAAAATGAAACCCAACTTAAGTAAGTCAAGGACTGACTGCAATCACCTATATTCTTCAATATATCTGAACAGTTAAAATGTTATCTTGGGATTATGAAAAATAACAATTGAAATATCTCTTAGAATCTTGTACACCAAATAGTATGTGGGTGAACTAGTTCCAATGCCATGATCACATTTCTATCTATAGAGAATTTGCTCATATTTTCCACATTTAGCTTGGAAAGAAAGGGCTAGTCACAGAAAAGCTTTTACAGTCATTCACTTGTGTATACTGTCTGTAATAGGCTTGATCCAGTAGAATTTTCTCCATGGAATTTATTTCAGTTTCATCATTAATATTTTGGAATACCTGGATTTTTTCTAGTACAGGTTAAACCATGGTTCCAAGCTATAAACAGGTTAGATTGTACAATGGATTTGACCTTTCATGAAATGTGAAGATGAATTTGGTTGAAGACACCAACTTTATCACTCTTTGTATTATCAAACAACTGCATTTTGTGTTTGGTGGAGTTATGGCCCAAATTGAAGGCATCCATGGACATGGACATTTGGTTTCTTTGTCTTCTTTTCTCATATTGTCTGATGTAGTTGGATAATACATTTTTGCAGTTTATAAAAGTTATTTTTGCTCACTACAAACATACAAGGACAAATATCAAATTTGAGGTTGTCGTGAGATTTACATTGACCTGTGACAGTATTGTTTCAAAAGTATCCCACTATTAAAGCTACAGTGAAGAAATACATCAGTGAAGAAATACATCTTGCTATACACTCAGTTTCCCTTTCCTGGCAATTCATTCTTTAGTTTCTTTGTTTCCAGTGGAAATTAGTATGTTTTACAACCCTCCATATAATCAGCATTCAGTCTCTTGTGAATTGTAGCTTTGGTTATTTAATTTTCTTTTGGTCTGATTGTTACCCCATACCTTGCCATGCTTAACCCTAATAGACCATTTTAAAAGCATTTTCACTAGTTTCTGTGGGTCCTGTGTTTCACATAGAAATAAAAAGTCTTGTTTTAAGAAACTGTCATGCCTAGAGCTTAGATGTAGCATCTCCTGAAGGTCATCTACCAAGGTCATGCATAATTTATGCTGGCTCTGTCCCAGGGTTCGCTTGTTTAGGAAGTACTTAAAAAGTCTTGTCTAAAAACTGTAACAAGAGGTAGCAATTAATTCCACTTAGTACTGCATATTGCTGTAGTATTGATTAGGTATTGAAGTCTCCTAACACACAAATACTCCTTATTTCTTAGTATATGTATAGAACTGCATCTCTCTATAGTACTGTTGTGTTGAAAAGCACTGTTGTGTTCTATAGTACTGTTGTGTTGAAAAGCACTGCTGTGTTCTATAGTAATGTAGTGTTCAAAAGCACTACTGTTTTCTATAGTACTGTAGTGTTCAAAAGCACTGCTGTGTTCTATAGTACTGTGGTGTTCAAAAGCACTGCTGTGTTCTATAGTGCTGTAAACTAATGGGGCTTTAAATCTGCAGTGCCAAATGTTGGCATTTTTTTTAGTTTTAAGAATTGATAGTGTCTTAAATTGGCGCAGATCACATCAGACGCCAAAATAAAATGTAAAACACGGTGTATAGTACTGAACAGTACTAGAGCATTCTTTAGTGCTTGTGGTACTCTTGTATTGTGTAATACTGTACCATACTGAGTTCACGGGGAAGCAGTAGGAAGATCAGCTCTATGTGAAACAGATACTTGTTTCTTTAATCAAAAAGCTCACATTGAGTTTAGCAGCATAAATGATAAATTATACTCTATCTATATGATGAAACAATTAAAGTGCTGGCAATGCATTACCGAGTTTGCTATTTGAATGTTGGTGCCTCGGGAACTGTCCCACAAAATAACTTTTGACAATTTATTTATACCCCCCTGTCCTACATGTAAATGTACTAGGATTTTATCATGCCAATCATCATTCAGGAATTTTCTAAACCAATCAAAACCAGCCAAGATAAAAGATAACAAGGCATCAGCACAATGCTGCTACAAAGGCTAAAAATACAGTTAACACAGTTAATAAGCAACATGATAAAATACAATATATTCATTGAATTTAAAAAGAAATGCAGTGGATGAAAGACATGTACCCAAAGAATTGTTTAATGAAATGTTCTATAGCTGACACAGCATATTCATTCCATGGAAGATCCTGATTGAAAAAAGAGTCGCGAAAACCAGCAAATTGGAGAAATTGTTTGTGATTATCATTTTCATCAAAATTTAACCTTATATCATTAATTATAAAAATGTTTGGAGGCTGTATGTCCCTACAAATTTAATTTCTTGTGAAATGCTACCAAAGAACTTAAAAGGCTGATCTTGTTTACGTAGATGATATTGTGTCTCTCGGCATTTCTTTCAGTTTCACTTCTACAACTCATGGATCCTGTCATGTTTCAGGGCTGATGCACAAGTTTAGGTTCCGAGTGTAAACCGAAACCAAATTCAGAAAGTTTCTTTGCCCCAAAACTACCACTTTATTCAACGTTCTATTTCTGGAAAATGGACATTACTTATTTTATCATGGATAAGTCTTGGAATTCCTGAAAATGCCTTGGAATTTTTAGCTCAGCTGAGCACTCATGGTGATCTATTGTTACCCATCGTCAGCTCATCTCCGTAACAACTAGACAGATCTATTTCATCATAATTTCACAGAATTGTTGCTAGGATGGTCCTTTATAAAAAAATACTGATACGGTCAGCTTGACTGCACAAAATGACACCAGAGTTTAAAAAAGCAAAAAGCAATCCTTATTATTGTTTAAAAGACCAAAATACAGTTGAAAAAGGCGTTAAACTCCTACAACAGCTTAACAGTTGTTCTTTCAAAACTGCTAGCACTTTCAATGAATATCAGCTTTACAGCCAATTACAGACAAAACAACGTTTTATAACTCATTAAGACTTCAACAGTGTTGGTATTGATAGAAGACAAGTGATGTTTGTCCCCTGCCTACTGCAATAGAAATTTTTTTCTAATGATGTAGTAACACAGAAGTCATAAGAGATCAAAAGGGGTCATAAAATCCTCATCAACAATAATCCTATCAAGATTTAAGTATTGACCATTTCTTGAGCATGAACTGTGAGTGTGGCCAGTGGTTCAATTTGATGACTGCATACCTAAACTAGATCTGCTTGGTCAAGAAGATTTTGTCATTTCAGATGTTAAGAGAGTTAAAATCTCATTCTAAATTTTAAAATAAATTGTTATGGAAAGGTTCGTTAAAGCGACTGCACTCTAGATGGACAAGTTACGCTAAAAAATGAAAATTTTCAATTTCAAGAAAACAATTGTCATTACTGTATCAGGGGCATTGTATTATGATAACGTGACAAGTTTTCTAACAAAAGAAACAATTAAAATGTGTTGTTTTGCTTACTTTTATTGTAGAATATATCACCCCGTGACTAACGGGGTGGGCTCTTTGGTATATCAATATTTTTAACTCGCATCAAATCAGCTGACTCCGTAGTGTAGTAGGTTAAGCCGCTGTAAATTTTTTGTAAGCGCAAAGATCCGAGTTCAAAACCTGGCTCGGGTAAATATTTTTTTCTACCTTTATTTTTAGCTCTTACACAAAGAAAATAATCTTGATGCTGACAAATTGAATATATATTGATTTTACCAAAAATTTAAATTTACTAAGAATTTGGAGTGCAGTCGCTTTAAAATGTTAAAGAAAATATTACGGAACGCTTAATTTATATGTTAAAGGAAATTGTTATAGAAAGGTTCGTTAAAAAGTTAAAGGAAATGTTACGGAAGGTGTCATTTTAAATGTTAAAAGAAATTGTTACAGAACTTGTTCATTTTAAATATTAACAAAATGTCTGCGGAAATGTTAAAGAAACTGTTACGGAACGCATCATTTTAAATGTTGACAGAAATAGTTACAGAATTTGTGTTCATTTTAAATGTTAACAAAATGTCTGCAGAACTTTTAAAGAGAACGTGTCATTCCAAGTATTTAGAGACTAAAAATCTCATTTTAAATGTTAAAAGAAATTGTTATGGAAAGGTTTGTTAAAGTGTTAAAGATAATCTTACTGAACGCGTCTTTTTAAATGTTAAAAGAAATTGTTACAGAACTTGTTCATTTTAAATATTAACAAAATGTCTGCAGAAATATTAAAGAAGCTGTTACGGAATGGTCATTTTAAATGTTAAAAGAAATTGTTACAGAATTTGTTCATTTTAAATTTTAACAAAATGTCTGCAGAAATATTAAAGAGAACTGTCATTTCAGGTATTTAAGAGAACTCATTTTAAAAGTTAAAATAAATTGTTATGGAAGTTTGTTTAGATCGGTTTTTAAAATTTTAACAAAATGTCTGCAGAACTTGTTCATTTTAAAGATAACGATGTCTTTCAGTATTAAAGTAGCGTTTAAAAATCTCATTTTAAATGTTAAAATAAATTGTTATAGAAAGGTTTGTTCAAGTTTTAAAGATCTTTAACAAAATGCCTTCAACTTTTAAAGAAAGAAATTGTTATTCAGAACTTAGAGGTAAAAATCTCATTTTAAATATTAAAAAAATGTCTGCAAAGGTTTGTTAAAGTGTCAAAGAAACTGTTACGGAACGCGACATTTTAAATGTTAAAAGAAATTGTTACAGAATTTGTTCATTTTAAATGTTAACAAAATGTCTGCAGAAATATTAAAGAAGCTGTTACAGAACGCGTCATTTTAAATGTTAAAATAAATTGTTATAGAATTTGTTCATTTTAAATTTTAACAAAATGTCTGCAGAACTTTTAATAAGAACGTGTCATTTCAGATATTAAGAGAGTAAAAATCTCATTTTAAATGTTAAAAGAAATTGTTATAGAAAGGTTTGTTAAAGTGTTAAAGATACTGTTACTGAACACGTCTTTTTAAATGTTTAAAGAAATTGTTACAGAACTTGTTCATTTTAAATATTAACAAAATGTCTGCAGAAATATTAAAGTAGCTGTTACGGAATGGTCATTTTAAATGTTAAAAGAAATTGTTACAGAATTTGTTCATTTTAAATGTTAACAAAATGTCTGCAGAAATATTAAAGAGAGCGTGTCATTCCAAGTTTTGAGCAAAACTCATTTTAAATGTTAAATGAAATTGTTATGGAAAGGTTTGTTAAAGTGTTAAAGATACCGTTACTGAACATGTTTTTTAAATGTTAAAAGAAATTGTTACAGTACTTGTTCATTTTAAATGTTAACAAAATGTCTGCAGAAATATTAAAGTAGCTGTTACGGAATGGTCATTTTAAATGTTTAAATAAATTGTTACAGAATTTGTTCATTTTAAATTTTAACAAAATGTCTGCAGAACTATTAAAGAGAACGTGTCATTTCAAGTATTTAAAGAGTAAAAATCTCATTTTAAATGTTAAAAGAAATTGTTATGGAAGGTGTTAGTGTTATGTACTGTTACTGGGGGGGTTTTTTAAATGTTTAAAGAAATTGTTACAGAACTTGTTCATTTTAAATATTAACAAAATGTCTGCAGAAATATTAAAGAAGCTGTTACGGAATGGTCATTTTAAATGTTAAAAGAAATTGTTACAGAATTTGTTCATTTTAAATGTTAACAAAATGTCCACAGAACTGTTCAAGAGAACGTGTCATTTCAAGTATTTAAAGAGTAAAAATCTCATTTTAAATGTTAAAAGAAATTGTTATGGAAAGGTTTGTTAAAGATACTGTTACTGAACATGTCTTTTTAAATGTGAAAAGAAATTGTTATAGAACTGGTTCATTTTAAATATTAACAAAATGTCTGCAGAAATATTAAAGAAGCTGTTACGGAATGCGTGATTTTAAATGTTAAAAGAAATTGTTACAGAATTTGTTCATTTTAAATGTTAACAAAATGTCCGCAGAACTGTTAAAGAGAACGTGTCATTTGAAGTATTTAGAGAGTAAAAACCTCATTTTAAATGTTAAAAGAAATTGTTATGGAAAGGTTTGTTAAAGTGTTAAAGATACTGTTACTGAACGCGTCTTTTTAAATGTGAAAAGAAATTGTTACAGAACTTGTTCATTTTAAATATTAACAAAATGTCTGCAGAAATATTAAAGAAGCTGTTACGGAATGGTCATTTTAAATGTTAAAAGAAATTGTTACAGAATTTGTTCATTTTAAATGTTAACAAAATGTCTGCAGAACTATTAAAGAGAACGTGTCATTCCAAGTATTTAGAGAGTAAAAATCTCATTTTAAATGTTAAAAGAAATTGTTATGGAAAGGTTTGTTAAAGTGTTAAAGATACTGTTACTGAACGCGTCTTTTTAAATGTGAAAAGAAATTGTTACAGAACTTGTTCATTTTAAATATTAACAAAATGTCTGCAGAAATATTAAAGAAGCTGTTACGGAATGGTCATTTTAAATGTTAAAAGAAATTGTTACAGAATTTGTTCATTTTAAATGTTAACAAAATGTCTACAGAACTGTTAAAGAGAACGTGTCATTTCAAGTATTTAAAGAGTAAAAATCTCATTTTAAATGTTAAAAGAAATTGTTACGGAAAGGTTTGTTAAAGATACTGTTACCGAACGCGTCTTTTTAAATGTAAAAAGAAATTGTTATAGAACTGGTTCATTTTAAATATTAACAAAATGTCTGCAGAAATATTAAAGAAGCTGTTACGGAATGTGTCATTTTAAATGTTAAAAGAAATTGTTACAGAATTTGTTCATTTTAAATGTTAACAAAATGTCCGCAGAACTGTTAAAGAGAACATGTCATTTGAAGTATTTAGAGAGTAAAAATCTCATTTTAAATGTTAAAAGAAATTGTTATGGAAAGGTTTGTTAAAGTGTTAAAGATACTGTTACTCAACGCGTCTTTTTAAATGTGAAAAGAAATTGTTACAGAACTTGTTCATTTTAAATATTTAACAAAATGTCTGCAGAAATATTAAAGAAGCGTGGTGGTCTTTTGAAAGAAATTGTTACAGAATTTGTTCATTTTAATGTTAACAAATGTCCACAGAACTGTTCAAGAGAACGTGTCATTCCAAGTATTTAGAGAGTAAAAATCTCATTTTAAATGTTAAAAGAAATTGTTATGGAAAGGTTTGTTAAAGTGTTAAAGATACTGTTACCGAACGCGTCTTTTTAAATGTTTAAAGAAATTGTTACAGAACTTGTTCATTTTAAATATTAACAAAATGTCTGCAGAAATATTAAAGTAGCTGTTACGGAATGCATCATTTTAAATGTTAAAAGAAATTGTTACAGAATTTGTTCATTATAAATGTTAACAAAATGTCCGCAGAACTGTTAAAGAGAACGTGTCATTTCAAGTATTTAGAGAGTAAAAATCTCATTTTAAATGTTAAATGAAATTGTTATGGAAAGGTTTGTTAAAGTGTTAAAGATACTGTTACTGAACCCGTCTTTTTAAATGTGAAAAGAAATTGTTACAGAACTTGTTCATTTTAAATATTAACAAAATGTCTGCAGAAATGTAAAAGAAACTGTTACGGAATGGTCATTTTAAATGTTAAAAGAAATTGTTACAGAATTTGTTCATTTTAAATGTTAACAAAATGTCCACAGAACTGTTAAAGAGAACGTGTCATTTCAAGTTTTAAGGGAGTAAAAATCTCATTTTAAATGTTAAAAGAAATTGTCATGGAAAGGTTTGTTAAAGTGTTAAAGTAAATGTTACAGAAAGCGTCGGTTTAAATGTTAAAAGAAATTGTTACAGAACTTGTTCATTTTAAATATTAACAAAATGTCTGCAGAAATATTAAAGTAGCTGTTTCGGAACACGTCGTTTTAAATGTTGAAATAAATTGTTATAGAATTTGTTCATTTTAAATTTTAACAAAATGTCTGCAGAACTATTAAAGAGAATGTGTCATTCCAAGTATTTAGAGAGTAAAAATCTCATTTTAAATGTTAAAAGAAATTGTTATGGAAAGGTTTGTTAAAGTGTTAATGATACTGTTACCGAACGCGTCTTTTTAAATGTGAAAAGAAATTGTTACAGAACTTGTTCATTTTAAATATTAACAAAATGTCTGCAGAAATATTAAAGAAGCTGTTACGGAATGGTCATTTTAAATGTTAAAAGAAATTGTTACAGAATTTGTTCATTTTAAATGTTAACAAAATGTCCACAGAACTGTTCAAGAGAATGTGTCATTTCAAGTATTTAAAGAGTAAAAATCTCATTTTAAATGTTAAAAGAAATTGTTATGGAAAGGTTTGTTAAAGTGTTAAAGATACTGTTACTGAACGCGTCTTTTTAAATGTGTAAAAGAAATTGTTACAGAGCTTGTTCATTTTAAATATTAACAAAATGTCTGCAGAAATATTAAAGAAGCTGTTAAGGAATGGTCATTTTAAATGTTAAAAGAAATTGTTACAGAATTTGTTCATTTTAAATGTTAACAAAATGTCTACAGAACTGTTAAAGAGAATGTGTCATTCCAAGTATTTAGAGAGTAAAAATCTCATTTTAAATGTTAAAAGAAATTGTTATGGAAAGGTTTGTTAAAGTGTTAAAGATACTGTTACCGAACATGTCTTTTTAAATGTGAAAAGAAACTGTTACAGAGCTGGTTCATTTTAAATATTAACAAAATGTCTGCAGAAATATTAAAGAAGCTGTTAAGGAATGCGTCATTTTAAATGTTAAAAGAAATTGTTACAGAATTTGTTCATTTTAAATGTTAACAAAATGTCCACAGAACTGTTAAAGAGAACGTGTCATTTCAAGTATTTAGAGAGTAAAAATCTCATTTTAAATGTTAAAAGAAATTGTTATGGAAAGGTTTGTTAAAGTGTTAAAGATACTGTTACTGAAAGCGTCTTTTTAAATGTTAAAAGAAATTGTTACAGAGCTTGTTCATTTTAAATATTAACAAAATGTCTGCAGAAATATTAAAGAAGCTGTTAAGGAATGCGTCATTTTAAATGTTAAAAGAAATTGTTACAGAATTTGTTCATTTTAAATGTTAACAAAATGTCCGCAGAACTGTTAAAGAGAACGTGTCATTTCAAGTATTTAGAGAGTAAAAATCTCATTTTAAATGTTAAAAGAAATTGTTATGGAAAGGTTTGTTAAAGTGTTAAAGATACTGTTACCGAACGCGTCTTTTTAAATGTGAAAAGAAACTGTTACAGAGCTGGTTCATTTTAAATATTAACAAAATGTCTGCAGAAATATTAAAGAAGCTGTTAAGGAATGCGTCATTTTAAATGTTAAAAGAAATTGTTACAGAATTTGTTCATTTTAAATGTTAACAAAATGTCCACAGAACTGTTCAAGAGAATGTGTCATTCCAAGTATTTAGAGAGTAAAAATCTCATTTTAAATGTGAAAAGAAATTGTTATGGAAAGGTTTGTTAAAGTGTTAAAGATACTGTTACCGAACATGTCTTTTTAAATGTGAAAAGAAACTGTTACAGAGCTGGTTCATTTTAAATATTAACAAAATGTCTGCAGAAATATTAAAGAAGCTGTTAAGGAATGCGTCATTTTAAATGTTAAAAGAAATTGTTATAGAATTTGTTCATTTTAAATTTTAACAAAATGTCCTGCAGAACTGTTAAAGAGAACGTGTCATTTCAAGTATTTAGAGAGTAAAAATCTCATTTTAAATGTTAAAAGAAATTGTTATGGAAAGGTTTGTTAAAGTGTTAAAGATACTGTTACCGAACGCGTCTTTTTAAATGTGAAAAGAAATTGTTACAGAACTTGTTCATTTTAAATATTAACAAAATGTCTGCAGAAATATTAAAGAAGCTGTTATGGAATGCGTTATTTTAATTGTTAAAAGAAATTGTTACAGAATTTGTTCATTTTAAATGTTGACAAAATGTCAGCAGAACTGTTAAAGAGAACGTGTCATTTCAAGTATTTAAAGAGTAAAAATCTCATTTTAAATGTTAAAAGAAATTGTTATGGAAAGGTTTGTTAAAGTGTTAAAGATACTGTTACCGAACACGTCATTGTTATAGAATTTGTTCATTTTAAATATTAAGAAGCTGTTACGATGGTCTTTTAAATGAAAGAAATTGTTATAGAATTTGTTCATTTTAAATGTTAACAAAATGTCTGCAGAACTATTAAAGAGAACGTGTCATTCCAAGTATTTAGAGACTAAAAATCTCATTTTAAATGTTAAAAGAAATTGTTATGGAAAGGTTTGTTAAAGTGTTAAAGATACTGTTACCGAACGCGTCTTTTTAAATGTTTAAAGAAATTGTTACAGAACTTGTTCATTTTAAATATTAACAAAATGTCTGCAGAAATATTAAAGAAGCTGTTACGGAATGCGTCAGTTTAAATGTTAAAAGGAATTGTTACAGAATTTGTTCATTATAAATGTTAACAAAATGTCCGCAGAACTGTTAAAGAGAACGTGTCATTTCAAGTATTTAGAGAGTAAAAATCTCATTTTAAATGTTAAAAGAAATTGTTATGGAAAGGTTTGTTAAAGTGTTAAAGATACTGTTACCGAACGCGTCTTTTTAAATGTGTAAAAGAAATTGTTACAGAACTTGTTCATTTTAAATATTAACAAAATGTCTGCAGAAAATATTAAAATAGCTGTTACGGAATGGTCATTTTAAATGTTAAAATAAATTGTTATAGAATTTGTTCATTTTAAATTTTAACAAAATGTCTGCAGAACTATTAAAGAGAACGTGTCATTCCAAGTATTTAGAGAGTAAAAATCTCATTTTAAATGTTAAAAGAAATTGTTATGGAAAGGTTTGTTAAAGTGTTAATGATACTGTTACTGAACGCGTCTTTTTAAATGTTTAAAGAAATTGTTACAGAACTTGTTCATTTTAAATATTAAAGAAGCTGTTACGGAATGGTCATTTTAAATGTTAAAAGAAATTGTTACAGAATTTGTTCATTTTAAATGTTAACAAAATGTCTGCAGAACTGTTAAAGAGAATGTGTCATTTCAAGTATTTAGAGAGTAAAAATCTCATTTTAAATGTTAAAAGAAATTGTTATGGAAAGGTTTGTTAAAGTGTTAAAGATACTGTTACTCAACGCGCCTTTTTTAAATGTGAAAAGAAACTGTTACAGAGCTGGTTCATTTTAAATATTAACAAAATGTCTGCAGAAATATTAAAGAAGCTGTTAAGGAATGCGTCATTTTAAATGTTAAAAGAAATTGTTACAGAATTTGTTCATTTTAAATGTTAACAAAATGTCCGCAGAACTGTTAAAGAGAACGTGTCATTTCAAGTATTTAGAGAGTAAAAATCTCATTTTAAATGTGAAAAGAAATTGTTATGGAAAGGTTTGTTAAAGTGTTAAAGATACTGTTACCGAACGCGTCTTTTTAAATGTGAAAAGAAACTGTTACAGAGCTTGTTCATTTTAAATATTAACAAAATGTCTGCAAAAATATTAAAGAAGCTGTTACGGAATGGTCATTTTAAATGTTAAAAGAAATTGTTACAGAATTTGTTCATTTTAAATGTTAACAAAATGTCTACAGAACTATTAAAGAGAATGTGTCATTCCAAGTATTTAGAGAGTAAAAATCTCATTTTAAATGTTAAAAGAAATTGTTATGGAAAGGTTTGTTAAAGTGTTAAAGATACTGTTACTCAACATGTCTTTTTAAATGTGAAAAGAAATTGTTACAGAGCTTGTTCATTTTAAATATTAACAAAATGTCTGCAGAAATATTAAAGAAGCTGTTACGGAATGGTCATTTTAAATGTTAAAAGAAATTGTTACAGAATTTGTTCATTTTAAATGTTGACAAAATGTCCGCAGAAGTGTTAAAGAGAACGTGTCATTTCAAGTATTTAGAGAGTAAAAATCTCATTTTAAATGTTAAAAGAAATTGTTTTGGAAAGGTTTGTTAAAGTGTTAAAGATACTGTTACTGAACGCGTCTTTTTTAAATGTGTAAAAGAAATTGTTACAGAACTTGTTCATTTTAAATATTAACAAAATGTCTGCAGAAATATTAAAGAAGCTGTTATGGAATGCGTCATTTTAAATGTTAAAAGAAATTGTTACAGAATTTGTTCATTTTAAATGTTAACAAAATGTCTGCAGAACTATTAAAGAGAACGTGTCATTTCAAGTATTTAGAGAGTAAAAATCTCATTTTAAATGTTAAAAGAAATTGTTATGGAAAGGTTTGTTAAAGTGTTAAAGATACTGTTACTGAACGCGTCATTTTAAATTAAAAAATGTTACAGAACTTGTTCATTTTAAATTTAAAGAAGCTGTTACGGAATGGTCATTTTAAATGTTAAAAGAATTACGTTACAGAATTTGTTCATTTTAAATGTTAACAAAATGTCTGCAGAACTATTAAAGAGAACGTGTCATTCCAAGTATTTAGAGACTAAAAATCTCATTTTAAATGTTAAAAGAAATTGTTATGGAAAGGTTTGTTAAAGTGTTAAAGATACTGTTACTCAACGCGTCTTTTTAAATGTTTAAAGAAATTGTTACAGAACTTGTTCATTTTAAATATTAACAAAATGTCTGCAGAAATATTAAAGAAGCTGTTACGGAATGGTCATTTTAAATGTTAAAAGGAATTGTTACAGAATTTGTTCATTTTAAATGTTAACAAAATGTCCACAGAACTGTTCAAAGAGAACGTGTCATTTCAAGTATTTAGAGAGTAAAAATCTCATTTTAAATGTTAAAAGAAATTGTTATGGAAAGGTTTGTTAAAGTGTTAAAGATACTGTTACTGAACGCGTCTTTTTAAATGTTTAAAAGAAATTGTTACAGAACTTGTTCATTTTAAATATTAACAAAATGTCTGCAAAAATATTAAAAAAGCTGTTACGGAATGGTCATTTTAAATGTTAAAAGAAATTGTTACAGAATTTGTTCATTTTAAATGTTAACAAAATGTCTGCAGAACTATTAAAGAGAACGTGTCATTCCAAGTATTTAGAGACTAAAAATCTCATTTTAAATGTTAAAAGAAATTGTTATGGAAAGGTTTGTTAAAGTGTTAAAGATACTGTTACTGAACGCGTCTTTTTAAATGTGAAAAGAAATTGTTACAGAACTTGTTCATTTTAAATATTAACAAAATGTCTGCAGAAATATTAAAGAAGCTGTTACGGAATGGTCATTTTAAATGTTAAAAGAAATTGTTACAGAATTTGTTCATTTTAAATGTTAACAAAATGTCCACAGAACTGTTCAAGAGAACGTGTCATTTCAAGTATTTAAAGAGTAAAAATCTCATTTTAAATGTTAAAAGAAATTGTTATGGAAAGGTTTGTTAAAGTGTTAAAGATACTGTTACCGAACGCGTCTTTTTAAATGTGAAAAGAAATTGTTATCGAATTTGTTTATTTTAAATATTAACAAAATGTCTGCAGAAATATTAAAGAAGCTGTTATGGAATGCGTCATTTTAAATGTTAAAAGAAATTGTTACAGAATTTGTTCATTTTAAATGTTAACAAAATGTCCGCAGAACTGTTAAAGAGAACGTGTCATTTCAAGTATTTAGAGAATATAAATCTCATTTTAAATGTTAAAAGAAATTGTTATGGAAAGGTTTGTTAAAGTGTTAAAGATACTGTTACCGAACGCGTCTTTTTAAATGTGAAAAGAAATTGTTACAGAACTTGTTCATTTTAAATATTAACAAAATGTCTGCAGAAATATTAAAGAAGCTGTTATGGAATGCGTCATTTTAAATGTTAAAAGAAATTGTTACAGAATTTGTTCATTTTAAATGTTAACAAAATGTCCGAGAACTGTTAAAGAGAACGTGTCATTTCAAGTATTTAGAGGGTAAAAATCTCATTTTAAATGTTAAAAAGAAATTGTTATGGAAAGGTTTGTTAAAGTGTTAAAGATACTGTTACTGAACGCGTCTTTTTAAATGTTTAAAGAAATTGTTACAGAACTTGTTCATTTTAAATATTAACAAAATGTCTGCAGAAATATTAAAGAAGCTGTTACGGAATGGTCATTTTAAATGTTAAAAGAAATTGTTACAGAATTTGTTCATTTTAAATGTTAACAAAATGTCTGCAGAACTATTAAAGAGAACGTGTCATTCCAAGTATTTAGAGACTAAAAATCTCATTTTAAATGTTAAAAGAAATTGTTATGGAAAGGTTTGTTAAAGTGTTAAAGATACTGTTACTGAACGCGTCTTTTTTAAATGTGAAAAGAAACTGTTACAGAACTTGTTCATTTTAAATATTAACAAAATGTCTGCAGAAATATTAAAGGAGCTGTTACGGAATGGTCATTTTAAATGTTAAAAGAAATTGTTACAGAATTTGTTCATTTTAAATGTTAACAAAATGTCCACAGAACTGTTCAAAGAGAACGTGTCATTTCAAGTATTTAAAGAGTAAAAATCTCATTTTAAATGTTAAAAGAAATTGTTATGGAAAGGTTTGTTAAAGTGTTAATGATACTGTTACTGAACGCGTCTTTTTAAATCTTTAAAGAAATTGTTACAGAACTTGTTCATTTTAAATATTAACAAAATGTCTGCAAAAATATTAAAGAAGCTGTTACGGAATGGTCATTTTAAATGTTAAAAGAAATTGTTAGAGAATTTGTTCATTTTAAATTTTAACAAAATATCTGCAGAACTATTAAAGAGAACGTGTCATTCCAAGTATTTAGAGACTAAATATCTCATTTTAAATGTTAAAAGAAATTGTTACAGAATTTGTTCATTTTAAATGTTAACAAAATGTCTGCAGAACTATTAAAAGAGAACGTGTCATTCCAAGTATTTAGAGACTAAGTTTTTGGGGGTTAAAATCTCATTTTAAATGTTAAATGAAATTGTTATGGAAAGGTTTGTTAAAGTGTTAAAGATACTGTTACTGAACGCGTCTTTTTAAATGTGAAAAGAAATTGTTACAGAACTTGTTCATTTTAAATATTAACAAAATGTCTGCAGAAATATTAAAGAAGCTGTTACGGAATGGTCATTTTAAATGTTAAAAGAAATTGTTACAGAATTTGTTCATTTTAAATGTTGACAAAATGTCCGCAGAAGTGTTAAAGAGAACGTGTCATTTCAAGTATTTAGAGAGTAAAAATCTCATTTTAAAAGTTAAAAGAAATTGTTATGGAAAGGTTTGTTAAAGTGTTAAAGATACTGTTACTGAACGCGTCTTTTTAAATGTGAAAAGAAATTGTTACAGAACTTGTTCATTTTAAATGTTAACAAAATGTCTGCAGAAATATTAAAGTAGCTGTTTCGGAACACGTCATTTTAAATGTTTAAATAAATTGTTATAGAATTTGTTCATTTTAAATTTTAACAAAATGCCTGCAGAACTATTAAAGAGAACGTGTCATTCCAAGTATTTAGAGAGTAAAAATCTCATTTTAAATGTTAAAAGAAATTGTTATGGAAAGGTTTGTGAAAGTGTTAATGATACTGTTACCGAACGCGTCTTTTTAAATGTGAAAAGAAATTGTTACAGAACTTGTTTATTTTAAATATTAACAAAATGTCTGCAGAAATATTAAAGAAGCTGTTACGGAATGGTCATTTTAAATGTTAAAAGAAATTGTTACAGAATTTGTTCAATTTAAATGTTAAAAAAATGTCTGCAGAACTATTAAAGAGAACGTGTCATTTCAAGTATTTAAAGAGTAAAAATCTCATTTTAAATGTTAAAAGAAATTGTTATGGAAAGGTTTGTTAAAGTGTTAATGATACTGTTACTGAACGCGTCTTTTTAAATGTTTAAAGAAATTGTTACAGAACTTGTTCATTTTAAATATTAACAAAATGTCTGCAGAAATATTAAAGAAGCTGTTACGGAATGGTCATTTTAAATGTTAAAAGAAATTGTTACAGAATTTGTTCATTTTAAATGTTAACAAAATGTCCACAGAACTGTTAAAGAGAACGTGTCATTTCAGGTATTTAAAGAGTAAAAATCTCATTTTAAAAGTTAAAAGAAATTGTTATGGAAAGGTTTGTTAAAGTGTTAAAGATACTGTTACCGAACGCGTCTTTTTAAATGTGAAAAGAAATTGTTACAGAACTTGTTTATTTTAAATATTAACAAAATGTCTGCAGAAATATTAAAGAAGCTGTTATGGAATGCGTCATTTTAAATGTTAAAAGAAATTGTTACAGAATTTGTTCATTTTAAATGTTAACAAAATGTCCACAGAACTGTTAAAGAGAACGTGTCATTTCAAGTATTTAGAGAATATAAATCTCATTTTAAATGTTAAAAGAAATTGTTATGGAAAGGTTTGTTAAAGTGTTAAAGATACTGTTACTGAACGCGTCTTTTTAAATGTGAAAAGAAATTGTTACAAACTTGTTCATTTTAAATATTAACAAAATGTCTGCAGAAATATTAAAAGAAGCTGTTATGGAATGCGTCATTTTAAATGTTAAAAGAAATTGTTACAGAATTTGTTCATTTTAAATGTTAACAAAATGTCCACAGAACTGTTAAAGAGAACGTGTTATTTCAAGTATTTAGAGAGTAAAAATCTCATTTTAAATGTTAAAAGAAATTGTTATGGAAAGGTTTGTTAAAGTGTTAAAGATACTGTTACTGAACGCGTCTTTTTAAATGTGAAAAGAAATTGTTACAGAACTTGTTCATTTTAAATATTAACAAAATGTCTGCAGAAATATTAAAGAAGCTGTTATGGAATGTGTCATTTTAAATGTTAAAAGAAATTGTTACAGAATTTGTTCATTTTAAATGTTAACAAAATGTCCGCAGAACTGTTAAAGACAACGTGTCATTTCAAGTATTTAGAGAATAAAAATCTCATTTTAAATGTTTAAAGAAATTGTTATGGAAAGGTTTGTTAAAGTGTTAAAGATACTGTTACAAACAAGAAAATGTTACAGAATTTGTTCATTTTAAATGTCAACAAAATGTCCGCAGAACTGATAAAGAGAACGTGTGATTTCAAGTATGTAGAGAGTTAAAATTTCATTTTAAATGTTAAAAGAAATTGTTATGGAAAGGTTTGTTAAAGTGTTAAAGATACTGTTACCGAACACGTCTTTTTAAATGTGAAAAGCAATTGTTACAGAACTTGTTCATTTTAAATGTTAACAAAATGTCTGCAGAAATATTAAAGAAACTGTTACAGAACGCGTCATTTTAAATGTTTAAATAAATTGTTATAGAATTTGTTCATTTTAAATTTTAACAAAATGTCTGCAGAACTATTAAAGAGAACGTGTCATTCCAAGTATTTAGAGAGTAAAAATCTCATTTTAAATGCTAAAAGAAATTGTTATGGAAAGTTTTGTGAAAGTGTTAAAGATACTGTTACTGAACGCGTCTTTTTAAATGTAAAAAGAAATTGTTACAGAACTTGTTCATTTTAAATGTTAACAAAATGTCTGCAGAAATATTAAAGAAGCTGTTACGGAATGGTCATTTTAAATGTTAAAAGAAATTGTTACAGAATTTGTTCATTTTAAATGTTAACAAAATGTCTGCAGAACTATTAAAGAGAACGTGTCATTCCAAGTATTTAGAGACTAAAAATCTCATTTTAAATGTTAAATGAAATTGTTATGGAAAGGTTTGTTAAAGTGTTAAAGATACTGTTACTGAACATGTCTTTTTAAATGTGAAAAGAAATTGTTACAGAACTTGTTCATTTTAAATATTAACAAAATGTCTGCAGAAATATTAAAGAAGCTGTTACGGAATGGTCATTTTAAATGTTAAAAGAAATTGTTACAGAATTTGTTCATTTTAAATGTTAACAAAATGTCCACAGAACTGTTCAAGAGAACGTGTCATTTCAAGTATTTAAAGAGTAAAAATCTCATTTTAAATGTTAAAAGAAATTGTTATCGAATTTGTTTATTTTAAATATTAACAAAATGTCTGCAGAAATATTAAAGAAGCTGTTATGGAATGCGTCATTTTAAATGTTAAAAGAAATTGTTACAGAATTTGTTCATTTTAAATGTTAACAAAATGTCCGCAGAACTGTTAAAGAGAACGTGTCATTTCAAGTATTTAGAGAATATAAATCTCATTTTAAATGTTAAAAGAAATTGTTATGGAAAGGTTTGTTAAAGTGTTAAAGATACTATTACCGAACGCGTCTTTTTAAATGTGAAAAGAAATTGTTACAGAACTTGTTCATTTTAAATATTAACAAAATGTCTGCAGAAATATTAAAGAAGCTGTTATGGAATGCGTCATTTTAAATGTTAAAAGAAATTGTTACAGAATTTGTTCATTTTAAATGTTAACAAAATGTCCGCAGAACTGTTAAAGAGAACGTGTCATTTCAAGTATTTAGAGAGTTAAAATTTCATTTTAAATGTTAAAAGAAATTGTTATGGAAAGGTTTGTTAAAGTGTTAATGATACTGTTACTGAACGCGTCTTTTTAAATGTTTAAAGAAATTGTTACAGAACTTGTTCATTTTAAATATTAACAAAATGTCTGCAGAAATATTAAAGAAGCTGTTACGGAATGGTCATTTTAAATGTTAAAAGAAATTGTTACAGAATTTGTTCATTTTAAATGTTAACAAAATGTCTGCAGAACTATTAAAGAGAACGTGTCATTCCAAGTATTTAGAGACTAAAAATCTCATTTTAAATGTTAAATGAAATTGTTATGGAAAGGTTTGTTAAAGTGTTAAAGATACTGTTACTCAACGCGCTTCTTTTTAAATGTGAAAAGAAATTGTTACAGAACTTGTTCATTTTAAATATTAACAAAATGTCTGCAGAAATATTAAAGAAGCTGTTACGGAATGGTCATTTTAAATGTTAAAAGAAATTGTTACAGAATTTGTTCATTTTAAATGTTAACAAAATGTCCACAGAACTGTTCAAGAGAACGTGTCATTTCAAGTATTTAAAGAGTAAAAATCTCATTTTAAATGTTAAAAGAAATTGTTATGGAAAGGTTTGTTAAAGTATTAATGATACTGTTACTGAACGCGTCTTTTTAAATGTTTAAAGAAATTGTTACAGAACTTGTTCATTTTAAATATTAACAAAATGTCTGCAAAAATATTAAAGAAGCTGTTACGGAATGGTCATTTTAAATGTTAAAAGAAATTGTTCATTTTAAATGTTAACAAAATATCTGCAGAACTATTAAAGAGAACGTGTCATTCCAAGTATTTAGAGACTAAATATCTCATTTTAAATGTTAAAAGAAATTGTTACAGAATTTGTTCATTTTAAATGTTAACAAAATGTCTGCAGAACTATTAAAGAGAACGTGTCATTCCAAGTATTTAGAGACTAAAAATCTCATTTTAAATGTTAAATGAAATTGTTATGGAAAGGTTTGTTAAGGTATTAAAGATACTGTTACTGAACGCGTCTTTTTAAATGTGAAAAGAAATTGTTACAGAACTTGTTCATTTTAAATATTAACAAAATGTCTGCAGAAATATTAAAGAAGCTGTTACGGAATGGTCATTTTAAATGTTTAAATAAATTGTTATAGAATTTGTTCATTTTAAATTTTAACAAAATGCCTGCAGAACTATTAAAGAGAACGTGTCATTCCAAGTATTTAGAGAGTAAAAATCTCATTTTAAATGTTAAAAGAAATTGTTATGGAAAGGTTTGTGAAAGTGTTAAGAGATACTTTGTAAAGGTTTTTTTAAATGTGAAAAGAAATTGTTACAGAACTTGAACGCGTCTTTTTAAATGTGAAAAGAAATTGTTACAGAACTTGTTCATTTTAAATGTTAACAAAATGTCTGCAGAAATATTAAAGTAGCTGTTTCGGAACACGTCGTTTTAAATGTTTAAATAAATTGTTATAGAATTTGTTCATTTTAAATTTTAACAAAATGCCTGCAGAACTATTAAAGAGAACGTGTCATTCCAAGTATTTAGAGAGTAAAAATCTCATTTTAAATGTTAAAAGAAATTGTTATGGAAAGGTTTGTGAAAGTGTTAATGATACTGTTACCGAACGCGTCTTTTTAAATGTGAAAAGAAATTGTTACAGAACTTGTTCATTTTAAATATTAACAAAATGTCTGCAGAAATATTAAAAAAGCTGTTACGGAATGGTCATTTTAAATGTTAAAAGAAATTGTTACAGAATTTGTTCAATTTAAATGTTAAAAAAATGTCTGCAGAACTATTAAAGAGAACGTGTCATTTCAAGTATTTAAAGAGTAAAAATCTCATTTTAAATGTTAAAAGAAATTGTTATGGAAAGGTTTGTTAAAGTGTTAATGATACTGTTACTGAACGCGTCTTTTTAAATGTTTAAAAGAAATTGTTACAGAACTTGTTCATTTTAAATATTAAAGAAGCTGTTACGGAATGGTCATTTTAAATGTTAAAAGAAATTGTTACAGAATTTGTTCATTTTAAATGTTAACAAAATGTCTGCAGAACTATTAAAGAGAACGTGTCATTCCAAGTATTTAGAGACTGAAAATCTCATTTTAAATGTTAAATGAAATTGTTATGGAAAGGTTTGTTAAAGTGTTAAAGATACTGTTACTCAACGCGTCTTTTTAAATGTGAAAAGAAATTGTTACAGAACTTGTTCATTTTAAATATTAACAAAATGTCTGCAGAAATATTAAAGAAGCTGTTACGGAATGGTCATTTTAAATGTTAAAAGAAATTGTTACAGAATTTGTTCATTTTAAATGTTAACAAAATGTCCACAGAACTGTTCAAGAGAACGTGTCATTTCAAGTATTTAAAGAGTAAAAATCTCATTTTAAATGTTAAAAGAAATTGTTATGGAAAGGTTTGTTAAAGTGTTAATGATACTGTTACTGAACGCGTCTTTTTAAATGTTTAAAGAAATTGTTACAGAACTTGTTCATTTTAAATATTAACAAAATGTCTGCAAAAATATTAAAGAAGCTGTTACGGAATGGTCATTTTAAATGTTAAAAGAAATTGTTACAGAATTTGTTCATTTTAAATGTTAACAAAATGTCTGCAGAACTATTAAAGAGAACGTGTCATTCCAAGTATTTAGAGACTAAAAATCTCATTTTAAATGTTAAATGAAATTGTTATGGAAAGGTTTGTTAAAGTGTTAAAGATACTGTTACTCAACGCGTCTTTTTAAATGTGAAAAGAAATTGTTACAGAACTTGTTCATTTTAAATATTAACAAAATGTCTGCAGAAATATTAAAGAAGCTGTTACGGAATGGTCATTTTAAATGTTAAAAGAAATTGTTACAGAATTTGTTCATTTTATATGTTAACAAAATGTCCACAGAACTGTTCAAGAGAACGTGTCATTTCAAGTATTTAAAGAGTAAAAATCTCATTTTAAATGTTAAAAGAAATTGTTATGGAAAGGTTTGTTAAAGTATTAATGATACTGTTACTGAACGCGTCTTTTTAAATGTTTAAAGAAATTGTTACAGAACTTGTTCATTTTAAATATTAACAAAATGTCTGCAAAAATATTAAAGAAGCTGTTACGGAATGGTCATTTTAAATGTTAAAAGAAATTGTTACAGAATTTGTTCATTTTAAATGTTAACAAAATGTCTGCAGAACTATTAAAGAGAACGTGTCATTCCAAGTATTTAGAGACTAAAAATCTCATTTTAAATGTTAAATGAAATTGTTATGGAAAGGTTTGTTAAAGTGTTAAAGATACTGTTACTGAACGCGTCTTTTTAAATGTTTAAAGAAATTGTTACAGAACTTGTTCATTTTAAATATTAACAAAATGTCTGCAGAAATATTAAAGAAGCTGTTACGGAATGGTCATTTTAAATGTTAAAAGAAATTGTTACAGAATTTGTTCATTTTAAATGTTAACAAAATGTCCACAGAACTGTTCAAGAGAACGTGTCATTTCAAGTATTTAAAGAGTAAAAATCTCATTTTAAATGTTAAAAGAAATTGTTATGGAAAGGTTTGTTAAAGTGTTAAAGATACTGTTACCGAACGCGTCTTTTTAAATGTGAAAAGAAATTGTTACAGAACTTGTTCATTTTAAATATTAACAAAATGTCTGCAGAAATATTAAAGAAGCTGTTATGGAATGCGTCATTTTAAATGTTAAAAGAAATTGTTACAGAATTTGTTCATTTTAAATGTTAACAAAATGTCTGCAGAACTGTTAAAGAGAACGTGTCATTTCAAGTATTTAGAGAGTAAAAATCTCATTTTAAATGTTAAAAGAAATTGTTATGGAAAGGTTTGTTAAAGTGTTAAAGATACTGTTACCGAACGCGTCTTTTTAAATGTGAAAAGAAATTGTTACAGAACTTGTTCATTTTAAATATTAACAAAATGTCTGCAGAAATATTAAAAAAGCTGTTATGGAATGCGTCATTTTAAATGTTAAAAGAAATTGTTACAGAATTTGTTCATTTTAAATGTTAACAAAATGTCCGCAGAACTGTTAAAGAGAACGTGTCATTTCAAGTATTTAGAGAGTAAAAATCTCATTTTAAATGTTAAAAGAAATTGTTATGGAAAGGTTTGTTAAAGTGTTAAAGATACTGTTACCGAACGCATCTTTTTAAATGTGAAAAGAAATTGTTACAGAACTTGTTCATTTTAAATATTAACAAAATGTCTGCAGAAATATTAAAGAAGCTGTTATGGAATGCGTCATTTTAAATGTTAAAAGAAATTGTTACAGAATTTGTTCATTTTAAATGTTAACAAAATGTCCGCAGAACTGTTAAAGAGAACGTGTCATTTCAAGTATTTAGAGAGTAAAAATCTCATTTTAAATGTTAAAAGAAATTGTTATGGAAAGGTTTGTTAAAGTGTTAAAGATACTGTTACTGAACGCATCTTTTTAAATGTGAAAAGAAATTGTTACAGAACTTGTTCATTTTAAATATTAACAAAATGTCTGCAGAAATATTAAAGAAGCTGTTATGGAATGCGTCATTTTAAATGTTAAAAGAAATTGTTACAGAATTTGTTCATTTTAAATGTTAACAAAATGTCCGCAGAACTGTTAAAGACAACGTGTCATTTCAAGTATTTAAAGAGTAAAAATCTCATTTTAAATGTTAAAAGAAATTGTTATGGAAAGGTTTGTTAAAGTGTTAAAGATACTGTTACCGAATGCAGAAATTGTTACAGAATTTGTTCATTTTAAATGTCAACAAAATGTCCGCAGAACTGTTAAAGAGAACGTGTCATTTCAAGTATGTAGAGAGTTAAAATTTCATTTTAAATGTTAAAAGAAATTGTTACGGAAAGGTTTCTTAAAGTGTTAAAGATACTGTTACCGAACGCGTCTTTTTAAATGTGAAAAGCAATTGTTACAGAACTTGTTCATTTTAAATGTTAACAAAATGTCTGCAGAAATATTAAAGAAACTGTTACAGAACGCGTCATTTTAAATGTTTAAATAAATTGTTATAGAATTTGTTCATTTTAAATTTTAACAAAATGTCTGCAGAACTATTAAAGAGAACGTGTCATTCCAAGTATTTAGAGAGTAAAAATCTCATTTTAAATGTTAAAAGAAATTGTTATGGAAAGTTTTGTGAAAGTGTTAAAGATACTGTTACGGAACGCGTCTTTTTAAATGTAAAAAGAAATTGTTACAGAACTTGTTCATTTTAAATGTTAACAAAATGTCTGCAGAAATATTAAAGAAGCTGTTACGGAATGGTCATTTTAAATGTTAAAAGAAATTGTTACAGAATTTGTTCATTTTAAATGTTAACAAAATGTCTGCAGAACTATTAAAGAGAACGTGTCATTCCAAGTATTTAGAGACTAAAAATCTCATTTTAAATGTTAAATGAAATTGTTATGGAAAGGTTTGTTAAAGTGTTAAAGATACTGTTACTGAACGCGTCTTTTTAAATGTTTAAAGAAATTGTTACAGAACTTGTTCATTTTAAATATTAACAAAATGTCTGCAGAAATATTAAAGAAGCTGTTAAGGAATGCGTCATTTTAAATGTTAAAAGAAATTGTTACAGAATTTGTTCATTTTAAATGTTGAAATAAATTGTTACAGAATTTGGTCATTTTAAATGTTGAAATAAATTGTTATAGAATTTGTTCATTTTAAATTTTAACAAAATGTCTGCAGAAATATTAAAGAGAACGTGTCATTCCAAGTATTTAGAGAATAAAAATCTCATTTTAAATGTTAAAAGAAATTGTTATGGAAAGGTTTGTTGAAGTGTTAAAGATACTGTTACTGAACGCGTCTTTTTAAATGTGAAAAGAAATTGTTATCGAATTTGTTTATTTTAAATATTAACAAAATGTCTGCAGAAATATTAAAGAAGCTGTTATGGAATGCGTCATTTTAAATGTTAAAAGAAATTGTTACAGAATTTGTTCATTTTAAATGTTAACAAAATGTCCGCAGAACTGTTAAAGAGAACGTGTCATTTCAAGTATTTAGAGAATATAAATCTCATTTTAAATGTTAAAAGAAATTGTTATGGAAAGGTTTGTTAAAGTGTTAAAGATACTGTTACCGAACACGTCTTTTTAAATGTGAAAAGAAATTGTTACAGAACTTGTTCATTTTAAATATTAACAAAATGTCTGCAGAAATATTAAAGAAGCTGTTATGGAATGCGTCATTTTAAATGTTAAAAGAAATTGTTACAGAATTTGTTCATTTTAAATGTTAACAAAATGTCCGCAGAACTGTTAAAGAGAACGTGTCATTTCAAGTATTTAGAGAATAAAAATCTCATTTTAAATGTTAAAAGAAATTGTTATGGAAAGGTTTGTTAAAGTGTTAAAGATACTGTTACCGAACGCGTCTTTTTAAATGTGAAAAGAAATTGTTACAGAACTTGTTCATTTTAAATATTAACAAAATGTCTGCAGAAATATTAAAGAAGCTGTTAAGGAATGCGTCATTTTAAATGTTAAAAGAAATTGTTACAGAATTTGTTCATTTTAAATGTTGAAATAAATTGTTACAGAATTTGGTCATTTTAAATGTTGAAATAAATTGTTATAGAATTTGTTCATTTTAAATTTTAACAAAATGTCTGCAGAAGTATTAAAGAGAACGTGTCATTCCAAGTATTTAGAGAATAAAAATCTCATTTTAAATGTTAAAAGAAATTGTTATGGAAAGGTTTGTTGAAGTGTTAAAGATACTGTTACTGAACGCGTCTTTTTAAATGTGAAAAGAAATTGTTATCGAATTTGTTTATTTTAAATATTAACAAAATATCTGCAGAAATATTAAAGAAGCTGTTATGGAATGCGTCATTTTAAATGTTAAAAGAAATTGTTACAGAATTTGTTCATTTTAAATGTTAACAAAATGTCCGCAGAACTGTTCAAGAGAACGTGTCATTTCAAGTATTTAGAGAATATAAATCTCATTTTAAATGTTAAAAGAAATTGTTATGGAAAGGTTTGTTAAAGTGTTAAAGATACTGTTACCGAATGCGTATTTTTAAATGTGAAAAGAAATTGTTACAGAACTTGTTCATTTTAAATATTAACAAAATGTCTGCAGAAATATTAAAGAAGCTGTTATGGAATGCGTCATTTTAAATGTTAAAAGAAATTGTTACAGAATTTGTTCATTTTAAATGTTAACAAAATGTCCGCAGAACTGTTAAAGAGAACGTGTCATTTCAAGTATTTAGAGAATAAAAATCTCATTTTAAATGTTAAAAGAAATTGTTATGGAAAGGTTTGTTAAAGTGTTAAAGATACTGTTACCGAACGCGTCTTTTTAAATGTGAAAAGAAATTGTTACAGAACTTGTTCATTTTAAATATTAACAAAATGTCTGCAGAAATATTAAAGAAGCTGTTACGGAACGAGTCATTTTAAATGTTAAAATAAATTGTTATAGAATTTGTTTATTTTAAATGTTAACAAAATGTCTGCAGAAATATTAAAGAAGCTGTTACGGAACTAGTCATTTTAAATGTGAAAAGAAATTGTTACAGAATTTGTTTATTTTAAATGTTAACAAAATGTCTGCAGAAATATTAAAGAAGCTGTTACGGAACGAGTCATTTTAAATGTGAAAAGAAATTGTTACAGAATTTGTTTATTTCAAATGTTAACAAAATGTCTGCAGAAATATTAAAGAAGCTGTTACGGAACGAGTCATTTTAAATGTTAAAATAAATTGTTATAGAATTTGTTCATTTTAAATTTTAACAAAATGTCTGTGGAACTGTTAAAGAGAACGTGTCATTTCAGATATTAAGAGAGTAAAAATCTCATTTTAAATGTTAAAAGAAATTGTTATGGAAAGGTTTGTTAAAGTGTCAAAGAAACTGTTATGGAACGCGACATTTGAAATGCTAAAAGAAATTGTTACAGAATTTGTTCATTTTAAATGTTAACAAAATGTCTGTGGAACTGTTAAAGAGAACGTGTCATTTCAAGTATTTAGATAGTAAAAATCTCGTTTTAAATGTGAAAAGAAATTGTTATGGAAAGGTTTGTTAAAGATATTGTTACCAAACGGGTCTCTTAAATGTGAAAAGAAATTGTTACAGAACTTGTTTATTATAAATGTTAACAAAATGTTTGCAGAACTGTTAAAGAGAACTTGTCTTTTCAAGTATTTAGAGAGTAAAAATCTCATTTTAAATGTTAAAAGAAATTGTTATGGAAAGGTTTGTTAAAGTGTTAAAGACACTGTTACCGAACGCGTCTTTTTAAATGTGAAAAGAAATTGTTACAGAACTTGTTCATTTTAAATATTAACAAAATGTCTGCAGAAATATTAAAGAAGCTGTTATGGAATGCGTCATTTTAAATGTTAAAAGAAATTGTTACAGAATTTGTTCATTTTAAATGTTAACAAAATGTCCGCAGAACTGTTAAAGAGAACGTGTCATTTCAAGTATTTAGAAAGTAAAAATCTCATTTCAAATGTTAAAACAAATTGTTATGGAAAGGTTTGTTAAAGTGTTAAAGATACTGTTACCGATCACGTCTTTTTAAATGTGAAAAGAAATTGTTACAGAACTTGTTCATTTTAAATATTAACAAAATGTCTGCAGAAATATAAAAGAAACTGTTACGGAACGCAACAATTTAAATGTTAAAAGAAATTGTTACAGAATTTGTTCATTTTAAATGTTAACAAAATATCTGCAGAAATATTGAAGAACATTATACGGAACGTGTCATTTTAAATGTTAAAAGAAATTGTTACAGAATTTGTTCATTTTAAATGTTAACAAAGTGTCCGCAGAACTGTTAAAGAGAACGTGTCATTTCAAGTATTTAGAAAGTAAAAATCTCATTTTAAATGTTAAAAGAAATTGTTTTCGAAAGGTTTGTTAAAGTGTTAAAGAAAATGTTACAGAAAGTGTCGGTTTAAATGTGAAAAGAAATTGTTACAGAACTTGTTCATTGTAAATATTAACAAAATGTCTGCAGAAATATTAAAGAAGATGTTACGGAATGCGTCATTTTAAATGTTAAAAGAAATTGTTATAGAATTTGTTCATTTTAAATGTTGACAAAATGTTTGCAGAACTGTTAAAGAGAACCTGTCATTCCAAGTATTTAGAGAGTAAAAATCTCATTTTAAATGTTAAAAGAAATTGTTATGGAAAGGTTTGTTCAAGTGTTAAAGATACTGTTACCGAACGCAGAAATTGTTACAGAACTTGTTCATTTTAAATATTAACAAAATGTCTGCAGAAATGTCAAACAAACTGTTACGGAACGCGACATTTTAAATGTTAAAAGAAATTGTTACAGAATTTGTTCATTTTAAATGTCAACAAAATGTCCACAGAACTGTTAAATAGAACGTGTCATTTCAAGTATGTAGAGAGTTAAAATCTCATTTTAAATGTTAAAAGAAATTGTTACGGAAAGGTTTGTTAAAGTGTTAAAGATACTGTTACCAAACGCGTCTTTTTAAATGTAAAAAGAAATTGTTACAGAACTTGTTCATTTTAAATATTAACAAAATGTCTGCAGAAATGTTAAAGAAGCTGTTATGGAATGGTCATTTTAAATGTTAAAAGAAATTGTTACAGAATTTGTTCATTTTAAATGTTAACAAAATGTCCACAGAACTGTTCAAGAGAACGTGTCATTTCAAGTATTTAGAGAGTAAAAATCTCATTTTAAATGTTAAAAGAAATTGTTATGGAAAGGTTTGTTAAAGTGTTAAAGACACTGTTACAGAACGTGTCTTTTTAAATGTGAAAAGAAATTGTTACAGAACTTGTTCTTTTTAAATATTAACAAAATGTCTGCAGAAATATTAAAGAAGCTGTTACGGAATGCGTCATTTTAAATGTTAAAATAAATTGTTATAGAATTTGTTCATTTTAAATTTTAACAAAATGTTTGCAGAACTATTAAAGAGAACGTGTCATTCCAAGTATTTAGAGAGTAAAAATCTCATTTTAAATGTTAAAAGAAATTGTTATGGAAAGGTTTGTTAAAGTGTTAAAGATACTGTTACCGAACGCGTCTTTTTAAATGTGAAAAGAAATTGTTACAGAACTTGTTCATTTTAAATATTAACAAAATGTCTGCAGAAATGTTAAAGAAGCTGTTATGGAATGGTCATTTTAAATGTTAAAAGAAATTGTTACAGAATTTGTTCATTTTAAATGTTAACAAAATGTCCACAGAACTGTTCAAGAGAACGTGTCATTTCAAGTATTTAGAGAGTAAAAATCTCATTTTAAATGTTAAAAGAAATTGTTATGGAAAGGTTTGTTAAAGTGTTAAAGATACTGTTACCAAACGCGTCTTTTTAAATGTGAAAAGAAATTGTTACAGAACTTGTTCATTTTAAATATTAACAAAATGTCTGCAGAAATATTAAAGTAGCTGTTACGGAACACGTCGTTTTAAATGTTAAAAGAAATTGTTACAGAATTTGTTCATTTTAAATGTTAACAAAATGTCTGAAAAGAAATTGTTACAGAACTTGTTCATTATAAATGTTAACAAAATGTCTGCAGAAATATTAAAGTAGCTGTTACGGAACACGTCGTTTTAAATGTTAAAAGAAATTGTTACAGAATTTGTTCATTTTAAATGTTAACAAAATGTCCGCAGAACTGTTCAAGAGAACGTGTCATTTCAAGTATTTAGAGGGTAAAAATCTTATTTTAAATGTTAAAAGAAATTGTTATGGAAAGGTTTGTTAAAGTGTTAAAGATACTGTTACCGAACGCGTCTTTTTAAATGTGAAAAGAAATTGTTACAGAACTTGTTCATTTTAAATAATAACAAAAAGTCTGCAGAAATGTAAAAGAAACTGTTACGGAATGCAGTATTTTAAATGTTAAAAGAAATTGTTACAGAATTTGTTCATTTTAAATGTCAACCAAAATGTCTGCAGAAATATTAAAGAAGCTGTTATGGAACGTGTCATTTCAAATATTAAGAGAGTAAAAAATCTCATTTTAAATGTTAAAAGAAATTGTTTTGGAAAGGTTTGTTAAAGTGTTAAAGAAAATGTTACAGAAAGCGTCTGTTTAAAATGTAAAAATAAATTGTTACAGAACTTGTTCATTTTAAATATTAACAAAATGTCTGCAGAAATATTAAAGAAGCTGTTACGGAATGCGTCATTTTAAATGTTAAAAGAAATTGTTACAGAATTTGTTCATTTTAAATGTTAACAAAATGTCCGCAGAACTGTTAAAGAGAACGTGTCATTTCAATATTTAGAGAGTAAATGTTAAAAGAAATTGTTATGGAAAGGTTTGTTAAAGTGTTAAAGATACTGTTACCGAACGCGTCTTTTTTAAATGTTTAAAGAAATTGTTACAGAACTTGTTCATTTTAAATATTAACAAAATGTCTGCAGAAATGTAAAAGAAACAGTTACGGAACGTGTCATTTTAAATATTAACAAAATGTCTGCAGAAATATTAAAGAAGCTGTTACGGAATGCGTCATTTTAAATGTTAAAAGAAATTGTTACAGAAGTTACGCGTAATTTATATGTTAAAATAAATAGTTACAGAACTTGTTCATTTTAAATATTAACAAAATGTCTGCAGAAAAATTAAAGAAACTGTTATGGAATGCGTCATTTTAAATGTTAATAGAAATTGTTACAGAATTTGTTCATTTTAAATTTTAACAAAATGTCTGCAGAACTGTTAAAGAGAACATTTCATTTCAAGTATTAAGAGAGTAAAAATCTCATTTTAAATGTTAATAGAAATTGTTATGGAAAGGTTTGTTAAAGTGTTAAAGAAAATGTTACGGAACATGTCATTTTTAATGTTTAAAGAAATTGTTACAGAACTTGTTCATTTTAAATATTAACAAAATGTCTGCAGAACTGTTAAAGAACATGTTACGGAACATGTCATTTTAAATGTTAAAAGAAATTGTTACAGAATTTGTTCATTTTAATCGTTTACAAAATGTCTGCAGAACTGTTAAAGAACATGTTATGGAACGTGTCATTTTAAATGTTAAAAGAAATTGTTTTGGAAAGGTTGGTTAAAGTGTTAAAATGTTATGGAACGCGTCATTTATATGTTAAAAGAAATTGTAACAGAACTTTTTCATTTTAAATGTTAACGAAATGTCTGCAGATCTGTTAAAGAGAATGTGTCATTTCAAATATTAAGAGAGTAAAAATCTTATTTTAACTGTTAAAAGAAATTGTTATGGAAAGGTTTGTTAAAGTGTTAAAGAAAATGTTACAGATTGCGTCTTTTTAAATGTTAAAAGAAATTGTTACAGAACTTGTTCATTTTAAATATTAACAAAATGTCTGCAGAAATATTAAAGAAGCTGTTAGAGAACATGTCATTTTAAATGTTAAAAGAAATTGTTACAGAATTTGTTCATTTTAAACTTTAACAAAATGTCTGCAGAACTGTTATAGAGAATGTGTCATTTCAAATATTAAGAGAGTAAAAATCTCATTTTAAATGTGAATAGAAATTTTTATGGAAAGGTTTGTTAAAGTGTTAAAGAAAATGTTACAGAACGTGTCATTTTAAATGTTTAAAGAAATTGTTACAGAACTTGTTCATTTTAAATCTAAACAAAATGTCTGCAGAAATGTTAAAGAAGCTGTTATGGAACGCGTCATTTTAAATGTTGAAAGAAATTGTTACCGAATTTGTTCATTTTAAATGTAAACAAAATCTCTGCAGAAGTGTTAAAGAAAATGTTACGGAATGTGTGATTTAAATGTTAAAAGAAATTGTTACAGAATTTGTTCACTTTAAATGTTAACAGATGTTTGCATAACTGTTCAAGAGAACATGCCATTTCAAATGTTAAGAGAGTGAAAATTTCACTTTAAATGTTTAAAAAAATTGTTTGGAAAGGTTCTTTAAAATGTTAAAGAACATATAACCGAATGCATCATTTTAAATGTTAAAAGAAATTTTTACAGACCTTGTTCATTTTAAATGTGAACAAAATGTCTGCAGAAATGTAACAGAATGTGTCATTTTAACTGTTGAAAGAAATTGTTACAGAATTTGTTCATTTTAATTGTTAACAAATTGTCTGCAGAACTGTTACAGAAAATGTTAAGGTACAAATGTGTCATTTCAAATGTTTAGTGAGTTAAAATCTTATTTTGAATGTTAAAAGAAATTGTTATGGGAATCTTCATTAAAATGTTAAAGAAAATGTTATGGAACGCGTCATTTTAAATGTTTAAAGAAATTGTTACAGAACTTTTTCATTTTAAATGTTAACAGAAGGTCTGCAGAACTGTTAATGAAATTGTTACAGAATGAACATGTCATTTCAAATGTTAAGAGAGTTAAAATCTCATTTTTTAATTTTAAAAGAAATTGTTATGGAAAGGTTTGTTAAAGTGTTAAAGAAAATGTTACGGAACGAGTCAATTAAAATGTTAAAAGAAAATGCTAAGGATTATGGTTCTTTTTAAATGTTAAGAGAGTTTAAACATTTACAAAACACCAAAACATGTATGCGTCCGTCATCATGCATAGCAAACAGTGCAGATCATGATCAGATAGCAAAATAATGAAAGTGCAGATCATGACAGCTAAATAATGCATAGCAAACAGTGCAGATCATGATCAGTCTGCAAAAAATAAAAAGCTGACAGTGCAGATCATGAACAGCCAACATACAGTGAATAGCTTACAATGCAGATCATGATCAGATAGCAAAAAAATGAAAAGCCAACAGTGCAGATCATGATCAGACAGCAAAATAATGAGGCCTAGAGCTTAGATATTCAGCATGTGGCAATAATTGACTCTCTACCAAGATTGTTCATATCATGACCTCAGGGTCAAAATTAACAATGCCTGGGGGTGGGGGGTATTTTGATTTTTCAAAGGCTTATTGTAAGTTAACCAGCAGGTTTTTTATGAAACAAATTTACATGAAGTTAAGCTCATTGCTAAATGAATAAGACAGTTAATTCTTGCACAGCTAAGAGTACACACACAAACAAATCCAATGGAAAGTGAAAATATTGCATTTTACCTATTTACTGCGGAAGATTGCAGGTAATGGCTTTCCCACGTAGAATATGTGTTAGTCAGGAAAAATAATCAATGCAGTCTTTTTCAGCAAATGTGCCAAAGTGGGTTTATCACTGATCGGTAAACTACTTGTTCATAAAACAAACAGAAACAGTCAAATTTTTCTAAGAGTGCCAAGGCTGGTTTGCCCATGCATGCATGAGCAAAGGTGCCAAAGTGGGTTTGCCCATGCATGCATGCGCAAAGGTGCCAAGGTGGGTTTGCCCATGCATGCATGCGCAAAGGTGCCAAGGCTGGTTTGCCCATGCATGCATGCGCAAAGGTGCCAAGGTGGGTTTGCGCATGCATGCATGGGCAAAGGGTATGTCTGTATAATTTTATGCAATAGCTATGAATAATTTTGGTGTGCAATACCTTGGCACCTTAGTTTTTGTAAACTATTAACATTATTTAGGTTGTGCAAACAACCTAACCAAAAAACAACTCAGTCTACAATTGATAGCTTAATCTGACATTACATAATACACTGTTTTCTTATTTTCAATTATAGAGTATGAAGTTGATCACTTGTGCCAAACATAAAAAGAAAAATGTCTAAATATCTGGCCCCCATCCCCTAGTGGACGGGGGTGGGTTGGGGACTGGGAGTATAGGGGTAACAGCCAGGATATTACAAAGAGGTCATCATTAGATTATTTCAGCTTACTACAATTAAATTTTGATAGCTGGTTTCAGAGAAATATAATTTTAAAAGTTTTTGTTATATCGCAAATTAGACAAGAGGGCCAAGATGGCCCTATATCGCTCACCATGGTACAAGTCCACTTGCCTGGTGGAATATGACTAGTTAATGTTATATGTGGCGTGGAATGCAATTCTGGGGCTTCTGGACGTTGACGTCATTATCGAGAAAACGCGAGATTAACAAGCGCCATTTTTTCTCTTCAATTTTGACATATTTGCCTAAAAAAATGATCTGTAAACTTTCAAAGAATTACAGGTCGCTACTTTTAATCACTGCTTTACATGCATTAATCATCAAGAAGTTTCATTTCGTGGTAAACAACCTATGACAATTCAAATATCACAAGCTATTGATTAATCTGTTGAGTACCGATTACGTCATAAACGGTGTATTTCCGCGAAGGTCAAAGTGCTGAATACTTTTACTTTTTAAAGTCGATTGAAAGGTTAGATACGCATATATGTAGTTGATGTTGACGCTGGATGTGTTTGTACCACCTTCTAATCAAGTATTTTATTTCTCACCTGTTATTAGAGAACAATATCATTTTTTCGATATTTTTAGACCCGGAAGTAAGACTGACACCAAGGAATCATGTAGCAACGGTTTGTTGATAGCAACCAAGTTATGTTGATCACATGCATTCAAATATACTGTAGATATAATTAATTGTAGACCTGTGGAAATGAGCCAGGTTGAATGTTCTCTGCCAAGAACAATTTTTTATCCTGCCAAAGACTTTAACTTAGGTTGTCAACCTGTGCTGTACTGCAGTGGATGTCTGGTTGAAAAGGAATTCCAACAGTCTCAATGTTTGGCTAGCTCTTTACTTCATCAACATGGTTAGAATCCATGGAAAGATGGTACAGATTATGATGATTATAAATATAGTATGCATGTATACTGTCACAGCTATTATATGATTTGTGCTGCTGTTGATGCTGAGTGATGATAATGAATTTGTTCAGAGCTAAAAGATCTATTTGAGAATGATAAAATACTAGTAATTACTTTGTAAATAAATCTAAAAAGGGTTCTTGTGGTTGCAGTAAATATCATAGTACATTATCTGCTTGTTCAAAACTTGTAGATTTTAGTAAACATACTGCATATGACCTACCTTTACCAAAGATCATACATGGATATGTCTGTATGGGAATTAGTTGTTAAAATCCAACTTTGAAGTGAAACTCTCTGCATGTAAACAGTAGGTATAGTACAAGAACTTGCTGTAAATTATGGTTATGAACTGGTAATTTGTTCCCTGTGCTTGCATGCTTTATCAAACTTTATCAAATTAATTTCAACATTCACATAGTATACTAATTGTGACATTATATTTATAGAATTTTCTTTTGTTTTAGGCAGCCAATCATGCAGACTAGATGCTGAATACAACAACCTATTTATCTCCATCAGTCTCAACAACTTGGGCCAAAGTGGGACACCAAGGAAATGCCATGTGTCTGCTGTATGTGCTGAAGGACCAGATACTGTTAACAGAGCTTATACATGTATATGTCCTTTTTGTTTCTTCATTTAAATATAACAAATGAAAAAGTAAATTTATGATTCAGATCTGCTTTTGAATTCTAACTTGCATAGTTTTTGCCAAAAATTGTTTCTCAGTACTTGCTAGGCAGTCACACATTCTGTTATATATACATTGCATTTTTTTATAAAAAGGCAGGAAAATGTATTTAGTTTTATACCTCTTTCTTTTATAGAGACTCAGATATTCTACTTGATAGATGAAAGTCAGTGCACTTGGAAGGCAGCAGAATGTGCAATAAAATTTCACAATACAGCTGAATGTCCAGCTGTAGATGCAAGATACACAAAATGTACTTCAGGTATTTATTTTTTATGGTCTGCAAGGGTTTCAAATACTCCCAACAGTGCTTTTGTAACAAAACTACATGTATATAACAATTGAATGCCATGGTATGATATATTGAGATTCAAAGTTTTGAATTAAGATAAAACATATATATTGGCTGACATAATAACCTTTTTATGTCATAATATCACATTTTTGCAATATATATTATAACTACTCCTGAACTGAATGCATTTATTCTCCTACAAAAACTATATAATTGCCTTTTACAGATGAATACAAGCATATATAAGGATTGAAAATACTTACAGGTTAAACAATTTCTAAAACAGCATTCAATAGCAGATCTTTATTTGATACTTTTGTGTCACTGTTACTGTTGAACATATGTGTATGGTCTCTGAATAAAAATTGATAATGTCAGTATCTGATACTTGCAGAGATACATTTTCAAATCTTCAAACTGATTGTATTATATTTACTTTTGTTTTTCCATTCATTTTAGATACATATTGACAATGCAGCTGGACAAAATTAATGATATGTTTGCTTGCTATGCAATATGGCTAGATTTAATAGGTAAGATTGCATGTCTTTCTAAACAAGAAAAACAGGCTAAGTATTGTTCAATTCATGGGCCCTCATATTATAACTAACATATATATACATACACCTAATGCTAGTAATTTGTACCCACACACTTGAAACAATCAATTATCATTTGTTTGGGCTGTTTAAATTCATATTCTGGGATTATATGATGAAAATGGAAAGAGAACTGAATAGCAGACAGTAGACTGATTAAACTCCATGGGTAGTCAGAGTAATCACTTTAAGTTCTAACTTGCTCACATAGGTACCTGTTCTTTAAATGTTATGAACCTGAGTTTTGTTTTTAGTGATGGCATAGTTTTGTCAAACTGACTCAACAACCTAGTTTTGAAAGTTAACCAGTTAGCTTCCTCACAGAAATCTAAGAAACATGTTCATATTTTAAATCACTCTGTTGCTATTTCTTAATAATTTCACCTTACATTTTTCATCTGTAGCTGTTCTGTAACAGAATCAGCTAGTCCATTCAACATTGAAGTCAAACTAAAGATGTGTGTTGTAAATGTATAGTGCAAATATACAAAACCGTTTATTTGAAATTAGAATATTGTTAAACTTTGTTTCTAAATATCAATTAAAAGCATTATTTTATTTGATCAAAATGCAATTAAATATAATCTTGCATGTAACTCGGGAATGTTTTAAATTTCAGGTGTACATGAGAGAATTATGTGGAGTATGTCTGTGGCAGGGCACACAAAAATTGCCCCAGATTGACTCTTTGTGTATTTAGTGAATTGGAGGAATTGGACAAACTATGGGACAAATAACAGATACTGTGTGACATTAATCCCTAGGTTTCAACAATATACCATACATTTATAGAGGATTGTGAAAGTGTTTTTTAAAGTTGGAAGTCATTTTTGAAAACCATTTTAAACTTGTCAACCAGTTACTAAAATTGTACAATTTTTTGTCAGTTAAACTGAGCCAGGTATAAACACCTGAAAGTATTATATAAATTCTGAAGATTTCAAACTTTAATTGTAAAAGTAAATTAAAGCAAATCCCTAAATAAGATGTAACGCCTGAAATTGTTTGTGGAGTGTTAATGCAATAAGTCGGTGGTATCTGTTTTAGCAGATTTTGTCAGTTGTTTTTTTAAGTGTAACATGGACAAAATATTGTCTATCCAAAACCAAGTGTTCCATCACAGTTTGAAGTAAAGGTTTTTTTAACTTTACTTGTATTGTTCTGTTTCTATAAGAATTAGTGTTTTCTCATTATAAATGGACACTTTCAATACTAATTCCTTTAAAAAGACATTGTTTTGCTTATGAATGAAATGAATTTAATTTACATTTTTCAAAATAGTTTTCTTTGCAATCTAGGCTAGAGAACTAAGAAAACAAGAATAAACCATAAAAGTATTCTGTAGTTGCTAGGCAACAAACTTGAAAATGGAAGTTTATTTTTAAACATTTATGCTGGAATCATTCATGTATATGTTACAGCTGGTGTTCCAATATTATATGTTTATTGAGATAAGTAGAATAATTTTGACTTATTTGACTTACTGTCCACATGACTTAGAGCCGGTTGCTAATTTACCAGGAATTTTGCACATGAACTACTCTGTCTGATAAATATAAATCTCTTAATATAACTAAAATGCAACTTAAATTCTCATGACTGAATAGTTACATATCTGGCTACCTATTCATCTTATTGTTCTTATTGATACCAGTATTTCAGTCAGATTCAAAACATTAGTACCTTTAAAACTCAAATTTTGTGAATTATTCTTTGGTCGCTAGGCAACATAATTATATCTGTAACTTCTGTGTTGATTGCCTTATGCAGTAATCATCATTTAATTTTATGAAGTCATGTTTGCAAAGAAAACAACTTGTTTATAGCTTGTTGAATAATATAAAGCAAGCTCCTTATGTGCTGTGAATACTGTAAGAAATGCTGTCTGTTGGTAAAATATATTTCTTTGCATTCTTTCTATGAAAAGTATTGTATCTTCAGAATACCTGCACATTTTGCATTGAAAATTTCCAGAATGTTTTAATAGACAGTGTTCTCAATTTATTTGCAAACAAAATTCTGTTTTGTGATAATTCTTTTTCAATTCCAGTAAATATATATTCGGTGGTTAGAAAAAAAATGAAATATTCCACAGTTGCTAGGCAACAGAACTATATATACATGTTTGGTTTGTAAGAAGTTACCTTTAAAATGATTAATGACATACAATAAAGAAGAAGTGCTCAATTATATGTTTCTGTGTTCTATTTGCTATCCACAATAGGGTACTCTTTTACCTACATGGATGGAAGACAAAGGATTCAAAAGTGACATTAAGATGTTACAGGTTTGTTCATGAATATAAACACAAAATCTGGCATAACTTTGCCAATTTTCAAGATTTGACTCTCATATTTTCAGGTTTTACTTCAGAGATAACATAGATTTTAAAAATGCAAAAACATGAAAATCAATATTTTTGGCCAGAAGCCCCATAATAGCATTCCATGCCACATATACCAAATAGGTTTTCCTATATTCCTATATGTGACGCCGTCAGCAGAAATGGGCCCAGATGAGGCGTGACGTAACGTTTAGAAAACACGCGTACGGTCTGACGTCAGAAATTATATCAATTTATTTTCAATTACACATATCGAGGGGTGAACGCAACACAGGTCTGTGTTTTTTCAAATTTTACAGGAGGCTTAAAAAACTGTTCCATACTTGCAAGATAAACATTTTTGTGTTAATTTCTATATTTTTTGTCAATTGATAGTAAAATATTAACACTATGAATTTAAAAAATAAGAAAAAATAAATAATAAAAGAGATATTTAAACCTTTGTGAGTTAGATCTGTTTTCCAATTATAAACCGTCATATTTTTAGATAAAATTTAAGGCAAAACAGATGTAACTCAAGTTGGAACTCTGTTGCATTAAACAGTTAACTCAAATTAGAGTGATTATTACTTGGAAGATTGATCTATCTGGAAAGAAATGATAAAGGAATGATATTTTAAAAGAGTTAAATGAATATTTATTTATTTTAATCAATTACACATATTTTTTGCCCGCATATAGCAGACTTTCAGGGAGTATAGGATCCACCATGCTGGTTAGATGGTCATTTAATTTTGCGTTTGTGTCTGAATGAAAACTTAATTATCTCGAGATCTATACTGATTGTAGAAATACTAAATGTAAATGTTTATCACTAGACAATTTGTCCCATGTGCAGTAAAACCAGCTATATCTGGCACCCATTGGGACTACTTGGTCAGGGCAGTTAAAACCAGTTTCATACTAAACCAGGACTGGCGCTCCTACATTTGGCTTTTGGCAAGATGTGCATTAAATGGACATGTTTTTATATTTCTAATACAATTATCCAGTATTTAAAAAAATGCTCCTAAAACTACTTCTTTTGTTATAATTTCTTGCCCAAAATGAGTTTTTTTTACATAAATATTTGCTATTCGGTTCTCAAATAAAATAAAAATAGCCCAGATTTATTTGTACATCTTGACTGTAATTTAAGTAACAATGGTAATGTGATGCAGAGGCTTGATTGGCTGAAGACAAACATCGGATAATATAGGAACAAAGGACAAAACTTTGTATGATCCAAAGGGTGATGTGGTGGTCGAGTGGTTAACGATCTGAACTACCAATCCGGAGGCCCCCGGTTCGAATCTTGGCTTGGGCATTGGAAATTTCCGAAACACTTTACAGTATTTCCCACCCATCTAGAGATGGACTGGTTAGAAACCCAGAGGTTTTCTCACATGTATAAGTGCTACATACACCGTGCATGCAGAACCATGGGGTCTATTCCTAAAAGAGCTAGGGTCTAGTACCTTGATTCCCTATGTATCTGTATCAGTCTCTCTACAGGTATTATATACCTTGAATATTAGAATGGTGGACCATAAGCACAACTAACAAACAAACAAACTAGTATGATCCGACAGTAATAACAGTCAATCCAGCATTTATTAATGAATCGCAATTCTATGACCTTTTCTCAATACCTTTGACCTACATGAATAAAAATTCAAATAGAAAACGTGATATAGGCACTCTATGTGATGTCATTTTATTGACATCATTCAATAAATAAGTAGTTACATTACCCAATCAGAGTCAATGTTGTTTATGATGGAAATACTGTCTTAGAAGTCTTCACTCAATCAATGGTAAGCAGTCTTATGAAAAATGATATTGTGAACTTGTTTCACGTACATTTCATTTGTGTCAGTTCACATAATTATATTAGTTAAAAGCCATATTTTTGACAAATTATTTAAATGTACCTATATAATAATTTAAGAAGATGCAGTTCCTAAAGTTCCAAGATATTTACTCTTTTTACTCATTTTGTGAAGTTCAGGTTGGCAGTTTTGAAGACATCAATAAGGAAAACAATAACTGATTCCAGCATTGCAAAGAATAATGTTAGGGTATATCATACAATGACTGGGAACACGGGAAACGGGGCATTCAGACAAAATACAGTCTAATTTGTCAGAAGCAGTCGGCCAGAGGATACAGGAAATTTAACTGGTAAAGCGAAATGACCACTTAATGCAGGATTGTGGTCTTTAACTTTGACTCTTGATGCACAAATTTCCCATCCACCTGAGACTGCAATTCATGAACTCACTGAATAGTAAAATTAAATGTGATGTACAAGAAATAGTAATGCCATTGCCCTTTTGTCATGACATAAACGAAAATAGTTACATTTAATCAAATTTTGAAAGTTGTTTTGTTTTCTAATTTGTTTGATCTAGCAAGCTAGAAGAAAACACCGGTTTTGGGCATGTGGTAAAAACTTAACATAATATGTTAGGATTGTTTGATGAATTTGTAGCTAATACATTTTTCTGGTTCTGATAATTACATCAATAACACCATGAAAAAGTATGCACACAAAGTCAGTATTTTTTCTGTTACCATTTTTAATGCAGTCGCCTGCTGCTGAACACTTGATAAAAACGAGAAAATTTGGCAGACATTCGATCAACATACATGTAGATACCTGGCAACAGATTTTAGCATGAACACTTTACACAAAGTGTGACGGGTTGTCTCTTTGCTTTCACAAAAATAGAATTTCATATTACATGTATATGAAATTAGATTTATTTTGTTAGATTATGTGTTAAATTGGTTAAAAGTCAGCCCATTACATAAATAATTGAATTTGTAGACTATTGCCCAAAAATGACTGGAATAAGTATTTTAAAATAAAAAGTCAGCATTGAAATACAGCTGACATTAGGATTCTGCTGTACAAAGTTTTTCTATTCAAAGGCCAGGCAACCCTTTAATCTGAAAGTAAGCACACAAGACTGCCTTTTTGGCACTTTGATTTTATGCTGTAATTGTCTAATCAATAGTTTTGAATACTTCTATTTTATTGACTTAATCCCAAGGGCAACATGTATGAAATATCAAACAGTTACACATAGGTTTAAATCTTCAAAAGTCTCATATGCAGGTCTGCCTTGTCTGTACTTCTTACATTCATTTTTCTTTGGTGATTTGCATAAAGTATTATGAGGGGAGCGGTGGTGTAGAGGTTAAGGTGTCGGCCACTCATCCCGGAGGTTGCGGGTTCGAACCCCACTGGGGTCACGACCGTACTTCCTCATTAGACACCAGTACTGGTTTTTCCAGGAAGCGGACTCGAGAGTGACTCGATAAGCTACAAGCTTTCTTCACAATCGAGCTAAAATAAATTAGTATAAACTAACTAAAGTATTATGATGATTTCATTGCTTTTCATTATCTTCTACGTCCACATCCTAGCTCTTAGGAATACTGAAATAGACCCCTTGGTTTTACATGCACGGTGTATATAGCACTGATACACGTGAGAAAACCTCTGGGTTTTTTAACCAGTTCATCTCTAGATGGGTGGGAAATACTGTAAAGCGTTTCTGAAATTTCCAATGTGCCGGCAGGTTTCAAACTGGGGACCTTCGGATTGGTATTGCAGAAGTTTGAACGTTAACCACTCGACCACCACATCACCCTTTAGCAAGATGTTAAAAAATTGCAACTTGTCTTAACTCCCGAACATCCATTTTAGGAATACCAAGTTCTTTTAATGTATTTCAAATTTTAGCAATTTAAGAACATATAGGAAATATTGACATATGAGTATAACTACATGTATATTACATTTCTATACATGGACATAAAATTTTGAAAATATATAAACAGTCCCAATTAGGCGTAAAACAAGTATGTTTGTTTCAGGTTTCTCGACCTACCCTATTTTTGCCCTGACCCTAGAACTTTTTTCTGAGTGTTAATATATTTAAGCATAATTTCATTAAAATCTATGTTGAATTTGGTTTGTTTGCATGAGAATAAAAAAAATCTAAAAAAAAAAATTTCCCGACCTACCATATTTTTGGGGGGCATGAAACCTGAAACAAACATATTTTTTAGGCCTAAGTGTTATTTCCATGTACAAAATATTGTAATATTCAAAATAATGAATCAGTATTTATCATAAATAGAAACACAGTGTGCTAACTCAAGTTAGAACTGAGTGACTCAATATAATAAACATTTTATTTAATGCAACATAGTGCCAACTCAAGATAGCACTGTGTTGCGTTAAACAAATGATCATAAATGAGTTAGACCTAAATGCCAACTGGTCCCTTGACCCCTTAAATTTTAGAATATTATCTTAATATTTTGTTGGGATGTGTATTTTATAAAACTACCGGTAACATGAATTATGAAAAAGTCATTTTTGACAAAAAGTTGAGTTAGACCTGTGTTGCATTCACCAGTCGATATGTTTCTGCTATTTTCTCAGTATTGCGCAAATAGATGTCTTTTACACATGACAGCTCACATGTCTACACTTTCCGTAACCACATAATGATATAGTGTTCTTTTACCTAATGCGACGTTTTGCACAGTTTTTCCCCTTGGTGGTAAAGTGTGTTGACTACAGTAAAGGTGGCGGGCAAAGACATGAGGAAAATTTTCAAATTTGTTTACGTTTAACAATGCAAATATGCATTCTGTCATCGTTGGATTGTTGGTCACAAATACCAGATAATAAGGTAAGAAGTCAATTTTTGTGTTAAATCGATCAGAACATACTGTGAATTATAGATTTATTTAATTCAATTTAACCTTTCACCGTAAGTAACCCGGAAGTGACTCCGTTGGCAACAGTTTATTTAGTTACGTACTGGTGGCAAATTTGAAATGAAGCCTTGAAGGCCGATTTAAAATGTCTCAATGAAGTACTGCTAGTACTATTCCATACGAAATATCTGAAGGCCATGATGAAACCTAAGCTATGTTAATGAGCTCTATTTCCAAAATCTGTTTGGTGCAGAATATTCAGACTTGGCATCAGAAATAAGTGAGAGTAACAGTGACACTGAAAATTTAAATTATGAATCTGATGTTGATGATGATGTTTTTTGTGGTAGTGATGGGGATGTTGTTGAAAAATGTAATAGTGATACTGTTAATATCGAACCCTCAGAAATAGACTGTAGAGAGTATGAAATTCAAATAATTAAAACTTGAGACATTTTATAAAAATAATTAACCAGACAGTGTGCCGTCTATGTTAATAGTACTAACCTGATTAATTTGTACACTGCCAACTAATAATGATAAGTTTATAACTTTCTGGTAGCTGTATATAGATTATTTACTTTGTCTACTTTACATTGCAGTCATATATTCATAATATAGATTTCTGGATAGTAAATAATGTTATTGTTTCTCATTTTAACTCAATTTTACAATTTTACTCTATATAGGAAAAAAGACATTTTACCTTATTGATGAGAGTGAGGCAGTAGGTAAAGGAGCAAACAGTGTTGTCAGCATGGTCCATCACTATTTAACACACTATGGGTTGGGAGAAAAAAATGCACAGTTCCATTTTGACAATTGTACAGGACAGAACAAAAATAACATAGTATTGTGGTATGCACTGTGGAGAGTTATTGTTGGTATGTACATTAATGATTTGAAAAAGTTAACTGGTTTTGAT